>APFE031614895.1:138445-194276 GCA_000404065.3 Pinus taeda | reverse complement strand
GAGAGAGAGAGAGAGAGAGAGAGAGAGAGAGGGTCAAGGGGGATTTTAAAATAACACATACTATATAAAATAATTTAAAAAAATATGATTCAAAAAATTTATTAGTGGGTTTCTTAAAATGAAGGAGAAGTGTAATTCCATTATAACCTTGGCACTATAAGGGTAAAGAGGGATCAAAGGTTTTGAAGTGAAAACATTTATGATGGATCTGTGCTCCAAGTGCAAACACATTTTCAAGTTTTCCATTTCTAAAAAGGTTTGTATCTGGAGATATTTTACATTATTTAAGCTATGATAGGTCTAGGGTTAAGATGAATCTACACTAATACTTAATAGATAAGGTCTTAAAAAATCATTTTCCAACATCAAATAACTTTGCAACATACCAAATGTAATGGATATGAAAAAAAATTCATTATTCATTTTAAATAACTAAATTTGAAAGTCATATTTTGAAGGATTTTACAATGTTATGGATCCATGGGAATAGAAATATTGGCAACTAGACAAGAAGGACAAAAAATACAAAATAAAAGCCTAGATAAAACTATATTTAAATGAATTTATGAAAATTAATATTAAAATTTATGTTATCTATTTGGCTAGAGCTATTTTGAAATGGTGAAAACAAAAGTAGTCACCTCATGCAAATGAAATAGATGCATGCATAATAGTGTTTCTATCTTTGAAGGAATATATATCATGCGCATATCACAATTTAGAAAAGAAAACAACAATAATAAATAAATTTGTGTTTGAAATACGAAAATATCTATAAAATATAGATATAATAATTTAGATGATAGTCACAATAACTTAGATGATAATGACTCTTATCCAACCATATGTTTTGTCCCTATAAAACTGGTGTAGCCTCGTTATTTCTATTATTAGTGTAGCCCCCTTATTGTTACTATTAGTGTAGCCAACTATTGTTATTATTATGCCCATTTAGCCCCCATATTGTTTCTATTAGTGTAGCCAACTATTGTTATTATTATGCCCATTTAGCCCCCATATTGTTGTTGTTGTGCCCCATAGAAGCCCAACATAGTTATTGTTTTCCCCTTACATTATTATTGTTATGTATGCTCTGATTATATTGTGATCCCTTGAATTCCTATATATATCAAGGAGGTATTGTCATTTGTATCATACCAAAATTATTCATTTATGTGACTTAAAGGAGGTTCCCCCTTGAAGGGGTTAGATTTTTAAATCATTGATCTCTCTTTTATTCTGTTTTTTGATCTGGTTGCATAAAATTTAGTATCAAATCTTTGGATTGAAGGTTTTCACTTCTTCAAACATGTAATCTTTGAATTTTCGCTATAACATTTTTTTGTACGAAGCTTTAGAAGTTGAAATTTCGACCACATGGAGCCCAAATTATTGTGAACTTCGTGTAGAAATTTCAGATCTTGGTTTGCTATATTTTCTGTGATATGGTGCAAATAAGTTAGGGTTTCTGTATACTCTAGAATTCAGTCTCAAACATGTCACCTAGGGAAAATCATCATAACTTTATTTTAAAGAATTAGATTTGTATTTCTTAAAAGCATACTACAATTTCACATATTGTATCTTCTTTTATATCAATTTCAGGATGAAGGTTGAAATAGTGACACATCTCATCCCACAGAAGTTCACTCTACTGAGCCATTCCATAATTAGGTCGTGGTGGGAGATTTTTCATAACTTTATATTGGAGAATGCAATCTTGGTTTCACTTATAGAATTGGAAAGAAGAATCAAGGTGACATCAGAGGACTAAATTTCAAACCTTGGGACGTAAAAATTTGAGAGACATAATAGTTTCCATATCAAGCTCCAAAAAGCAATGATAAAAATTTGTGTAATTCAAATGGAATAATAAATAATGCATATCATTATTTGGTTCCAATATTCCTTGAAACAAAAAATGGATACTCCCATTAAGCAACTCGAAATATCTACAATGACACATGAAGAAGAGGAATAAATGCAACATGATATATCAAAATTACATGACCAAGTGAAACAAATTTTGCTCTCGCAAAGAGTAACCAAAAATGGAATGGAAGAAAATATGGATGGTTTGAAGAATGGTTTAAAATAAAATGGAAGGATTGAAGGATGGATTAAAAGTAGACATGGAAGCTAAGATAGATGGTTTGATGAATAGCTTAAAATCAGACATGGAAGGTTTGACAAAGTTGCTACACGAAATGCATCCTAATGGCGAAAATGTATTCCATGAAACTGATGATGAGAAAAACAAGAATGTTATTAATTATTTTAGAGACTATAAATTTGGATTAAAGGATGACCACATTCCAAAGATCGATATGAGGAATTTTGATGGCAAGTATATGGTAACATGGATACTATAGATGGACCAATATTTTGATCTACATGATGTTCAACACACATAAAAGGTATGCATTACATATTTATATTTAAAACCCAATCAATTAGTATGGTTTCGATGGCTTTGTTCTTGTAAACCATTTGTCACTTGGTCAATTTTTATAGAGGAAATGATAGCACAATATGAGGATACAAATAGAAACACCTTCTTTAGCTAATTGATAAATCTCAAACAAAACGATTCCATGGTAGAGCACACAGAGGACTTCCAAAAATTGAATATCTTGGTAACTGATATGCCATAGGAGCTTATGATTGATATATTCATAGAGACTTTGAAGGATAACGTACAGCATGAGGCTCACCTTTGGGAACTTGATTCATTGGAGAATGCATTCAAGGTGGAAAGAAAAGTTGAAAGAAAATTTATGGAAGCAAGAAAGTCTACCACTCAAACCTATAAATATGGAAGTGTTGTTGCTCCTAGCCTTGTATAACCTACAAGTTTGACACCACAACAATTGGATAAAAAAAGAGAAAAATGACTTTGTTACAGTTATGATAGAAAATACACTAAAAATTATAAGTGTGGTGAGAAGAAATTATTTTACATAAATTTTGAAGAGGTGTAAGAAAAAGAAAAAGAAAAATCAAAAGAAGAGGATATACACTACGAACCAACCTCAGAGAAAGAAGAAATGAATTTGACCATATATTGTAATAAATTTGAGGGAATTAACATTCCTCAAAATATTAAGATAGAAGGATACATCAAGAAGAAAAAGGTAATAGTGTTGATTGATTCGAGTAGTACCCATAATTTTATTCATTGTAAAATAGCCAAGGAATTGAATTATTTTTTAAGTCCAACAACAAAGTGTCAAGTGATGGCTGCAAATGGAGGAATTATAAATTTCTTTGGATAGTTCCATAGTATCAAGATAACCATGGGATAATATTTATTGAATAGTCCAATGCTGTGGTTTTGAGGTTGTACTAGGAATCCAATGGATACAATTTTTAGGGATGATAGCTTTTAATTTTCAAGAGCTATTCTTGAATGTTGTGTGGGAAGGAAAGGAAATTAAATTAAGTGGCACCGTAGGGAAGCCATGGAAGATAATTATATTCAATGGAATGAAAAATATTTTGAAGAAAGAAAAATAGGGCATAATTGCACAATTATGCTAACTAGAGGTTAAAACATCGAAATCAGTTATTTATCTAGATCCCCAAAAAGTTTTGGACAAGCACTCCAAGAAATTTGAGACTTCCAAAGGCCTCCCACCTATTCATGATTATGATCATGATATTCACTTGATTTTGGGAAGTTCCTCCAAACATCAGGCCTTACACATATCCCTATGCCTAAAATAATGAAATTGAACCTATGGTTAGAGAAATGCTAGAGGGATGTACAATTCAACCTAGACAAAAAAATTATTTGCTCCATAGTATTGGTGCACAAGAAGGATATATCATAGCATATGTGTCTGGATTACAGTGAGCTTAACAAGCTCACTATTAAATATAAATTCCCCATTCCTGTCATTGATGAATTATTGGATGAATTACATAGAGAATTTTGATTCGCCAAGTTGGATCTTCGTTTGAGATATCATCAAATTAGAATGAAGACTGAAGACATTCTAAAAACAACATTTAAAACTCATGAAGGTCATCATGAATTTTTTGTCAGACCAATTGACCTTACTAATGTGTCTTCAAGGTTTGATGAATTTTGATTGCAAACCCTTCCTTAGAATATTTATGTTAATATTTTTTGATGATATACTAATATAAAACAAGCCTTGGAAGGATCATGTACAACATGTTGACAGGGTGCTTAAACTATTAGATGATAAATAATTATATGAAAAAACCTCCAAATGTTTCTTTGGGGTATATGATGTAGAATATTTCGATCATATTATATCTCATGAGGGTGTTAAGGAAGACCCTAACAAAATTAAATCCATTAACGAATGGAAAATACCCACAATCCTAAAGAGTCTTCGAGGATTTCTCGGTTTGACAAGGTATTATCACAAGTTTGTTAAGAATTATGGGAGAATAATAGTGACTCTAACAACATTACTTAAGAAAGATGAATTTTCTTGAATTCGAGAAGCAATAAAGGCCTTTGAAAATATTAAAGAGGCAATGTGCCAATCATTGGTCTTAGCTACAATAGACTTCAAAAAACCATTTATTATGGAATGTGATGCCCCATGAAATGGAATTGGTGTTGTTTTAATGCATGAAAGAAGATCCATTGGTTTTCAAAGTCATCCAATCAAGGGAAAGTATTTACAAAAACCTATTTATGAGAAGGAAATGTTAGCAATACTACATGCACTAATGCAATGATGACCTTACCTAATGGGAATACACTTCAATGTAAAAGAAGATCACGCTAGTCTTAAATAATTTTTGGAACATAAATTATCTTTAGAAGAATAGGAAAAATGGGTCACAAAAATGTTGGATTATTCCTCAAATCATCTACAAAAAACTAAAAGAAAAATGTTGTTGTAGATGCACTCTCAAGAAAGGATGAGGATGTAGAAGCATTTCTCTATGCCATTTTTATTATCCAACCTGATTAGATAATTGAAGCAAGGGATGAATGAAAGAATGATGAAGAGGAGTGGATACTCATTCAAAAGTTGTAGCAAGATCCCAGTACATATAATACATTTATCTGGAAGAATGCTTCATAATGGTACAAAGATCACTTATATCTCTTTAATAATTCCTATCTAGAAAAAAGTATTCCTTTCAAATTGCACACCTCCCCCTTAGAAGGCACTCAGGATTTTTAAAAGCTTACCTCATGGTCAAGAATGATTTTTTTTTTGGGATGGCCTTAAATTTGATATCTGGAAGTTTGTGGTAGAATGTTTGGTTTGCGAAGAAAATAAAGTTGAGAAAATTAAGACCTATGGTCTGTTACAATATTTATCCATTACAAGTAAGCATTGTGAGGATATCTCAATGGATTTTACCACAATTTTACCCAAGTCTAAAGAAAAGAGTGTCATCATGGTGGTAATTGATAGAATTACTAAGTATGCACACTTTTGTACATTATCTCATACTTTAAAGCTAGCATAGTTTCTAATACATTATGGAAACAATTAAAAAGATACATGGTAACCCATAGATTATTGTAAGTGACAGAGATCCCATTTTCATTGGAATTTTTTGGATGGAATTGTTTTCTTGTCTTGGTACTCAATTACCTCATAGCTCATCTTATCATCCTCAGTTTGATAGGAAAAATGAGATAGTGAACAAATGTTGGAAGGATATATTGTTGTTGTGTGTTAGAGTGGGTTATTTTGTCAGTCTAAAAGTACCTCAAGTCAATTATTTTTTGTTTTGAAGAAGGTCAAAATCATAAAAATTTCTCACTATTATGTTTTGACCTGTCATTTCTCAAAGGAGTCATCTTCAGTCAAGTTATCACTTTCGTCAACATGGTCAGTGATTGGGAAAGAGTGTCTAATGTTTGTTAAGGTTTTATTGTTGAGACTGGGTATGAGGTGATGATACATGGGGTAACATGGTCTGAGTGTCAGTTACTGGGGAAAGGATCTCAAAAATACTATAATTTTTAATTCTTTGACCTACACCTTTACTAAACATTTTATAAATCCTTCCACGTATCTCCTCTTTCCCGCATTTCATTCCTTCCCTTCTTTCCCTAATGCTACCTTAATCCTATCGATTTACTTTAGGCCTAAACCTTTATCATCATTGTCACCTAAACTACATTTTCCTAGGCCTAAAACTATTCCCGTACCTAAAAATCATTACCCACCATGATTCATTTATCGTCATATTCACCTCGACACACTTTGATTATCAAAAATATCATAACTAAATCCTCCACCACCTTACCGAATTTGAACATTGCTTTTCAAGAATGTTAAATGTCATAGAAATGCAGGTTGCAATGGGTGGTGTTGATGTTGTACTAGGAGTCAAATGGATACAATTTTTGGGGATGATGGCTTTTAATTTTCGAGAGTTGTTCTTGAATGTTGTTTGGGAAGGAAAGGAGATTGAATTAAGAGGCATCACAGGGAACCAGGGAAGATAATTAGCTCTAATGGAATGACAAAGCTTTTGAAGAAAGAACAATAGGGCATAATTTCACAATTATGCTCACTCGAGGTTCAAACATCAAAATCATCTATTTATCTAGATCCCCAAAAAGTCGTGGACAATAATTCTAAGGAATTTGAGACTCCCAAAGGCCTCCTACGTATTCATGATTATGATCATGAAATTCACTTGATTTTGGGAAGTGTTCCTCCAAATATAAGGCCTTACAAATCTCCATATGCCCAAAAGAATGAAATTGAACTTATGGTTGGAAAAATGCTAGAGGGCAGTACAATTCAATGTAGACAAAATTATTTCTCTCCTTCATAGCATTGGTGCACAAGAAGGATGGATCATAGCATATGTGTCTGTATTATAGTGAGTTTAAAAAACCCACTATTAAAGACAAATTCCTCAATCATGTCATTGTTGAATGTAATATAATCTTAAATTTTGAAAATATTTTAATTTTGATTTACAAAATTGAAGTCAATTATTAAAATATGTTTCTAATTATATTATGAAATGGTATTTCATTTTGTAAAATACAATTTAATAATATAATTAAAAATATATCATAAGCGAAGGGGGAAAAATAGAGAATGCGATGAATAACTATGTATATATGAACCAAACCACTAGATACTATGGCTAAATAGAATTGTGCTACTGGAAAACTTATTTTTCGTTCATTCAAACCATTTTTTGAGCAAAGAGATAGCTGGGAAACAAGATCCCTATTCATTCGAAATGCATGGTGATAAAAAAAATACCCCTATGGCTAAGGAAAACTCCATTTTCTAGTGAAAAGGGCATTGCCATCATGCCAAAAAAAAATGGTTCCCTAGCTAGACCACCTATATACACCAACAATACTCTAATCTTGACGTTGTTCAATGTCCAAGGTCAAACCCTAACTTGATACCAAGAATCACGATTGCCTCCTTGTCTTCCCCCATACCTTCGATATTTTAGCTAGATTAGAAGTTATTAGAACGTTTCTAGCATTTGGAAGTCATATAAACATTAAAGTATATCAAATGGATCTCAAGTCTTATTTTTCTAATTGTAAATTAGAGAAGAAGTTTACACTAAATAGTCAAAGTGATTTATGTTATTTGAAGATGAAAATAAGGTTTTTGGACTAATGGAAACATTATATAGATTGAAAAACCCAAGGATCTTGGTACACAATGTTGGATAAATACCTACAACATCAAGGATTATGTTAGTGTAAGTCAGTTCAGCCTATCACCAGTGATCAAAAATTCTCTTACAAGGTGTTGTTAGGGTGTCAAGTCATTTTTTTTTCATTTCAGTGAATCTTCAAATAAAAATTTGGTCACTGGATGTTGTGCTTAGGTCACTGTTGCTCCACTCACTTGCTCATGGTCTTCATCGCTCATCATGGTCATTGTCTTCTTTCAGGTATCATATCTTCATTTAAATGTCTTGGGTCATGAAATGGTTAAATTCCTCATTTTAGGTTATGCTCTAGGTTTCACTCCATGTGTCATCATGATACCATATGTAAAAACAAAAGCATGTACATCATGTGATTCAGTGGGTAAAGGGAGTTAGCATCTAGGGGAAAGAAAAATAAAGGTAAATTTAATGTTTTATTTCAAATAAGACAATGATGCAGTACACTACGTCATCTCATCATTTCTCATAGGGACATTTTTTCTTCAAAATATGTTTCTGACCAAATGGAGAAGCATTTTACAAAATTGGAAGACGTTTTTGTCAATAATAGGTCAAGGAACAAAATCCTCCTTCAGTTTATGCACAGGTATTATATTTTGAGAGAAATTCCCAAACTACATTTGCTACGGGAGAGTTGTTACACTTATGGACAACTTGACTTCAAGACAATTCTTTAGGGATTTGGAGAAGGTGTTGGCAATGCTTAAGGACTCTATTGTGTAGAAGAAATCATATTATTTCTAACCATACCACTTTCAGCCCAAAACTCCTCCAGGAATGTAGTGAAAAGTGCTCTGCAAGTTGGTGCTATGATTTTGTCAGAAGCACATTGTGTTTTTGGAGTCACCTTGGGAAAACTCATTTTTCTCAGCCTTGGAAAGGACATTTTACATGCAGAAACACTCTATGTATAAATACACATACTAATATTTTCAATGGTACCTTCAAATCGTGATTTGGATTGGTGGAAAGCATCCAAAAGTGCTCTGCAAGTTGGCGGTACACTTTTGTCAGAGACACCCTGCGTTTTCGGAGTGACCTTGGGAAAATCAAATTTTCTCCCTGTTTGAGTCGAAATTACATTCTTGAGGAGTCCATCTTGTAGAAGATGTTAAGAGATTTCCAAAAGTCTATTAATTTCGAAATTTTGAGTAGTTTAAGGCCTCCAAAAGTGGGTAGGAAGAAAGCACTTCGTTTCTAGAGGAGGCACCATGTGTAGAAGCACTGCGCTGCATTTTGGTGCTGCACATCAGTGAATTGCGTTGCGCACAGGACATAGTCTCCCAAAAAATAGCCAAAAATCACTCAAACCGAAACTTCAAGCCTGCATTCCAGTTTCTTCATCCTCTAAGCCTCATAAAAAGTAAGTACACTCATTTTCATTCCCTCTCTTCCTTTGGCTAAACAAATAAAATGATTGTGAGTTTAGTCCTCCAGGGTTTTCTATGAGTTTCATGTTTTGAGCTTGAAAATGATCAGTTGGAGCTTTGAAACCCTATAATCACTATCCCTATACCTCTATTTTCATGCAAATCATCGTCCCCATTCACCAACAAGCCATTTCCCTTCATTCCACTTAACCTTGCTACAAACCCCAACCCTAATCTATCAAATTGGGCATTTTCCCTCGCTAGGACTATGTTTAAATTTCCTAGCTCATCTCCCTCATTAATTTCCCTTCATTTAACTTCCTAAGGATTCCTAAAACTGTTGTCCATCTCCAAAAATTTCCATACTCCCATTTCCCTTCCCTAACTTTCCCATTTCACCACTTCAATCACTTCTCGCTGTTTTTTCCCTTTTCCTATCATCTAGGGTTTCAAAAATGTAAGGAGACTCTTCACCATCAGAGAAAATAAAAAATCATAAAGGGGGAAAGATTCTGAGGTATAAACCCAAAAATTGCAATGATATTAATTCTTCACCATTCATAAGACAATGCTTTGAAGATGTCAACTGCCTAGGGTTTTGTCAAAGAGTGGGAGAGGTAAGTTTTCATGAGCAACTCACTGATTTGATTGCCACCAATATGAAAGGAGAAAAGGGCACCATTGCAAGGATATATTTCACATTTGTAGTTGATGCCATCTCTCTTGCCACAGGGATAACTAGATGTTGAGGCACATGGCCCACCACTACCAAACCAGAAACAAGATTTGCAACATCAAGGTGAAACAAATGTAAAATGAGCTGGAGGAAACCCTAAAAGGCAAAGATGAGAAGGAAAAATTGGAGATGATTTCTTTGGAATCCATGATAGCATAGTACACCTTCTTTTGCACTCCTGGACCAATTTTGAGAGTTTTTTTTAGCATTTTTGGTTTTTGGTGAAATTTGGTGCAAATTCAGGAAAATGCACTAGTTTAAAAAATGCAACACCTTGGCGCTGTGATTTTTCCTCATAGATCTAAATAAAAAATGGTTTGAATTTTTGGAAATCTGATGGCCTCCTCTCAAAACCAATTTCCTCATATTTTTCAAAAAGGGCTCAAATTTTGAGAAAAATAAGAAAAAGGGGTGAAAAATCAACATTCTACCCCCCTTTTTGACAGGCACTGCACTTCAAGAGACACCTTGGGAGAATGCGGTTTTAGAGGCCTTCCCATGGGTAATTTTCAAAAATTCAAGATTTTCTGGAAACTAGATAGACAAGGCTAGTTTTCTGTTCTTTCGGATTTCAATTTTGACTTCAAGAAGGCACCTAAAAATGTCCTGATACTTGGCACTACGCTTCTGCAATTTTCTAACATTTTAATTAAAAATTTCACTATGTAATTTCTCACATTTTCTAGTTTGATTTGGGTAAAGGTCAAATTGATGATGTAATTTTAGTATTTCAAAGTCTTGATGATGTAATCATGAATAAATTAGTAGGATAGGTTGTTTTTGTGTTAAATTATGCCTCATAAATGAAGAAAAACTCAAATCAAAGTCTAAGAGAAGAGTTTGTTTTTTACCTTCTCACTCTCACTTGTTGGTTGAGATATTCTTGCAAACTATTCACCACTCATGGATTCGATCCCTGAAGGTGGGGAAACTATTTATATTAGTCTATATGTATCATTTTCTCAGTTAGTGAGAAGGGTTGGACATTTGAGTAGAGAACTCTTGTAACTTGTGCTTCAACATTTTCATGAAATCAAAGAACAGTTGTAGCTATTATCTAGGAATTCATGTGCAGTGAGTTTGTGACCTTGTTTCTTCTCTATTATATTTTCATATGATATATATTCATCTCTTCTTTCTATTCATGATTTTCTTTAGTGATTTTTCTTAAGTTATAAGCAAAATTCTTTCCTTAAAGCTCTGTTTCGATGGAATTACCACTATATGTTATTTTCTTTCTAACTTAATGAATTCATGACATATATGCTCATTAAGTCTTCTTATTTCTTCTGAAACACTACACTACATTGACAAAACCTAAGCTATAGAAAAACTACTACTACCTTTCTCCTTTATACTTTTGTTGTTATTACCCTTTGATCTTTTGACCTAGTTTCGTGGTTTTCATCCCTTGTTCAGCATCAAAACCCTAAATTTTTAAACCTATCTAAACCTAGCATACCTAACCTAAAATCCTTTTATATTCCAGTCAAATCTTTTCCTGTGATCTCATAGAGAGATCCCTCTCTGGTCTGGTAGGGCTAGCTACCAAACTGAAAGCTTGGTTTGTAGTTACCTCCGTCGATTCCTCTCGACCTAGGACATTGTGGGGAATAAAAGATTCAAAAGGGGAGCATTAGATAGTAATATTTCCATTAAATTTGATAATGAGAATATGCTAATAATTGTTGTATATGTAGATGATATCATTTTGGGGGTGATTTGGAAGAAATGGGTTAGTAGTTTGCAAAAACAATGAAAGGATTTTGAGATATCCATGCTAGGAGAAATTGCATTCTTCCTTGGCTTACAAGTCTCTCATTTAGACAAAGGTATATTCATTTCTCACTACAAATTTTGAATAGAAATTTTGAAGAAATTTAGTATGGAAGATTACAAGCCTATTAGCACACCCATGATAAATGGATGAAATAAGAAATGATTTTGAGTCTCTTGATGTAAAACATACTACTTACAATTCAAATTATTGGAATGATTTTCTATTTAGAAGCATTAAGGCATGATGTAATGCAAATTGTAGGACTAGTTATTAGATTTCAGTCGAATACCAAGGAGATCCATGTGAATGCAATCAAGAGACTATTTTAAATACCTATAGGGCACAATTTATTATGCCCTATGATATGTGAGAAGAAATTATTTCAATCTAATAGCATACACTGTTGCAGAATGGGTAGGTAGCATTCATGATAGATATAACACAAGTGATGCAATGTTCATTTTGGGAAATTGTCTAGTATCTTGGGAAAATAAAAATTAAAACTCTATTTATTTGTCTACAACTAAATTTGATTATATAGTAGTATTTTCATGTCGTACTCAAATTTTTTGGATAAATAAAATACTCAAGGATATCAAGGTTGAAAACGTTGATCCTATTCCCATCATGTGTGATAATACTAGTGGAATTAACATTTTGAAGAATCCTATTATGCATTCCAAAACAAAGCATATTTCAATTAAATACCATTTTCCAAGAGATCAAGTTGTTAATCAAACTGGTAAGATTGAATATGATGCCACTAATGAACAAATTGTAGATATATTCAACAAATTGCTTCCTAGAGTATCATTTGAGTACCTCATACAATGGTTGGGAGTGATAGCTCTCTTAGAAAACTGATTCTTTTAGTCTTAGTCCTGGGAGCTCTTAAACAAATGTGAAGTTTCCAAGAGTGAGGTAAATGAGACGAATGATGAAAGGAAAGTTTCTCAATGCTTAGTGCCATGTCAGGGGAAATTTCATGTTTCAACAATGTTTAGTGTTCAAGGGTAGCATTTGGGTCTTCGTTTAAATGTTACCTTAACACAAGACTTAGATCAACATGAGAATCCCACCTTTAGGGGGAGCCTCATGTATTACATTGTACTATGAAATGAAAAGCTTACCTGGTTCCTAAGTCTATATCTTTTTTTTTTCATCTCGTGTCACTTGATTTTAGTGGTATTACCAATACCATTGAGAAACACTTCAAATTAGCATCTCGTTATATCCAAGGTTATGCTGAAAACCATTTTACAAAGAATACTCAAAAGTGGAGATTAATTAGGCATTGACATCCCAAATCCCACATGCAATATATTTCTAGCCACTAATTCCCTTTACCATATATGTCAATGGGGGAGAAGTGAGAAAACATTGGACATGTGCATAGATATATTTATTATCGAGAGTGAGAAAGGGGAAGAGTTACTAAGTGGTAGTATTTCCATTAATCACTAACAATGTTTAGCAATGTTGTCACCAATGCCAAAAGGGGAGATTATTGAGAAAAGTGTTTTAAATGATGTCAAAGGTTAGTCATTTATGTCGAGAAATGTTAAGTTCATACAAAGATTTTTGAAGTGATATTATTGAGTATTTTAGTTAATAGTATATGGTGTTGGAGAATATAGAATGGAAACTATTATCACAGTTATCCTTATCCTTGATAATTATTTGTGAACTAATTATTTAGGAGATCATACCATTTTTGTTTTGGGTCTTTCCACGCTTGGATGGAGATACAGTGGTAGTCTGCTCTGAACTCCGCGTATCCCAACAACTGCTCAAAGGCAGTTGGTGACAATCTTGGCTTGCAGTTGATGGCCATATTGATACTCAACTCCATCAAAACCCAAGATATCTTGATCTCATAGACCCACTCAACATCCTTTGTGGCCCATAGTAAAGAAAACTTCGCTGCTTCTTGCAAATCTGTTGCGATCTGAGGAAACTAACTATCCTCCAGCAACTACCACACAACCAACACAATTGATAACAATAACCAAGAGTATTGGAACATCTTGTTGTGATCCTGTGCTTCTCTGCAGTTCGCGAGGAACTTGCTTCAGAGGTAGCACATCCAATTTAATTGTACGCCCTCCACGCACTGGGCCGCTAATGAAACTACTAGTGTTGACACCACATCTGTGCGACACTTCTGCATTGCTTTCCCAGCCAATATCTGGGTGACTACCTTCACCGCGAGGTGGGTTATACTTGAAATTGAATATCCACGCGACTTCTTGACAAGCTTAAACTTGTCCTTCATTCTCTCGGTGAGGTCACACTAGCCCACCTTTCGACCAAATGCCTTCACTGAATTTAGTCCTGAATGGTGTAGCCGGGTGATCCTATGGATCAACACATTAGTTATAGGGATTGGCTCCTCCAACCAAAGGCACCCTTCGTGCACTAGGCATAACAACTATTTGATAACTATCAAATTTATGGGTGCATAATGGTAATGTGGCACCCATAGCAGGTTCAACAATCCTCCCTTATCCACCCCACGAATCCACTTCACTGGCTCTAGTGCGGTGACACACAAATCCTTATAGTATATCCTTTTCATGAAACTATTAGTAGCCAGGTGGGGGAACCACTCCATGTCCACTAAGTACCAATATTCAAGTTTTAGGTGGGGGACACTCGCCAAGCACAGTCCTTCAAACACGATATTTTCTGGTAGCAGGAGGGTATTAACCATAAAATTTCCCTCGTCTAGGTCATTTGGGATCTTTACCTTACCCTAGCATGGAGGGATGTATTCTACTTTGAGATAGGGTCTACACCCTCAATGTCAATGTCTTATGTGCCCATACTAGTTTCTTCAATGCCCTTGTCAGATTCTAGGTTGACCACCTTGCCTTTCTCTAGCACAATGGGCTTCTCTTTCTTCTGGTGCTTCCTTGGTGACTCGTACATTGGCTGTGTCACTTTTTTTTTGTCCTTCTTTGTCTTGGAAGCCTCTCTTACCAGCATAGGCTTCAGCCTAGGCGACCTCGGTGATTTTGGCACCACGATGGGAATCTTCACACTTACGACCTCAGGGGAAACTCCCTTAGAGGCCATTGATCCTCCATCACTTGCAGTTTCCACGGGCACCAACATCAGGTTATTAAGGAGCTCCTGGGTTTCATTAGGAAACTTGTCAAACACTGAACTAGCCACCAAAGCCTAAAAAATCCTAGGGTTCATGAGAAATCAATAGCTCGACACATCAACTCTCAGAATGCAAAGTATTTTTTGTTGGGTGGTCGTTTGTAATTTATAGGAAAATTCGAATTCAAATCTAACCATTCCCCTCAAAATCTGTTCATCAATGTTAGATATGTGGCATATTTTCAAACATCTCGCATTTAAATTCATCCTTAAATACTGCCCTCCCCCCCACTCCTCTTAGCCATTTTTTCACTATCAAATCATGAAAAATGATATTAACGGTCACTTTCTCACTTCCCTGTGCGGTCTCTCCTCCTATAGCGCAACTCCCTACATGCTTCTGCTGATGCTATGACATTCTTCCATCTCGCGCAGTCCCCTAGTCGTGTAGCTCTACCACCTAGGCAATGTAGTTTAAGTCCTGCGCCCCCTTTCAGCTACCTGGAACGCTAAGACTGTGCTTCCATAATATAGTCATTTGGCCGGATCCCCATTGTATGGATTCAATTGGCTACCATTTACCTTTTCGGGAAATGGATCTCCATTCACTTCCACCAGTTGAACTACTCCACCATTGGTAATCTCCTTGATGACATATGGCCCCAGCCAATGCATCTGAAATTTTCCTGGAAATTTATTAAACTTGCTGTCATATAATAAAACCAAATTGTTTACCTTGAAGGTGCACAGTTTGATGTGCCATTGTGCCATACCTTTTCGCTCCTTCTAAACTTGCTGATGGAATCTAGCCAAAAACCTATCTTCTTCAAGCTCTGTCAGCTGTGAGAGCCTCTCTTCCAGGGCTCTGCACTCTGCCATTTCTATGAACGCCTCTATGTGTAGACCAGGTACAATATATTCCATTGGCAACACAACTTCTACACCATAAACCGACCTAATGGGTATCTGTCCAGTCAGTTTCTTACAAGTAGTTTTGTAAGCCCATAACTCACGGGTACATGCAAATACCAATCATTCATTTGTGCATTGAAAACCTTTGTAAGCATGTTCTCCAATATCTTATTAAATTCTTCAACCATCCCATTAGACTATGGGTGATATGCAATGCTCTTTTGATGATAAACTTAGAATTCCTCCGTCAACACACTGATCATTTCATTAAGGAAATGTGTACCACAATGACTCATTAAAATCTTCGGACAACCAAACCTAGTTAGCACATATTCAAAGAGGAACTTCGTTGTTGCTGCTCCTATACAGTCCTTCACGAGCTGTGCCTCCACCCATCTGGTCAAATACTCTGTCGTGGTGATGACATACCATGCACCCGTCTTCTTTCCTGGAGACTGAACTTGGCCTACAAAATCAATGGCCCATTTCTCAAATGGTTGTAACGACACTTGCAGATTTAGAGGCAGCTCATCCCTTCGCTATGGCCTACCCATCCTTTGACATGAATCACATGCCTTACAGTAAGACTTGGAATCCTTATCCAGTGTCGGCCACCACAACCTAGGGCATAACATCTTCTATGCTATTTCTTTTCCTGCATAATGTCCTCCTGTAGCTCCTCCATGTGCTTTAGCGAGGATGTTGTTCCGTTCAAAGTTAGGTACATAATGTCGCAGAATTTCATCTGAGCCCATTTTATATAAATTTCTT
Organism: Pinus taeda; assembly: GCA_000404065.3. Lineage (NCBI taxonomy): Eukaryota > Viridiplantae > Streptophyta > Pinopsida > Pinales > Pinaceae > Pinus > Pinus taeda. The sequence continues at coordinate 177,931 of APFE031614895.1, read as the reverse complement.
GCAATGACAGAAAAGTCTACTGTGCACACCACCAACTCCTTTTGTTGACTAGTATACCCTTCTGGAGCCATCCACATCGTCAGGAAGTATATGATATCTGCAAAGTGATTTTCAATTACATGCACTGCAAAGAGTTGGATGTCAGGCAATATGTCCTCCAAATTAGTAGGCTCCTCTCCTGTTTCAATGCGCGACAGATGATCTGGTCCTACATTCAATTTTCCTAGCTGCACAATGACTTCGAAATCATATTCCTGAAACAACAGCATCCAACTTCATATCTTCCCCCGAACACAGGCTTGTTAACCAAGTACTTTAATGTAGAATGGTTTGTATACATCTTAAAGTGTCTACGTAGAAATTAATGTCTGAACTTCTGGAGTGCGTACACCATAGCCAAACCTTCGCACTTTGTTGTTGAATAGTTATTCTTAGCTTTAGACAACTTCCTACTTGCAAACGCTATAGGGTAATCCAACTCTCCCTCACCGGCCTGTGTCCGTACTACTCTGAGCGCAATACATGACGCATCCACATGCACATGAAATTCCTTCTTCCAATCCAGGAAGACTAGGATCAGTGTGGTGACCATCTTTTCCATTAACACATCCAAGTTTCGCTGACATTCTTCATTCCAACAGAATGTAGCATCCTTCTTTAGCAACTTCTCCATCAGCGTGGTAATCTGGGCATAACTCTTGATGAAATTTCTATAGCATTTGGTATGCCCCAATGTTGCGTGCAGCTATTTCACACTTATTGGCACCTCCAAATTAATTGTAACTACTATCTTAGCTGGGTCCACCATTAATCCTTGTCTACACACCACATGGCTGAGCAAGATTCTGAAAGGAACATAGAAAAACATTTCTTCAAATTGAGCATGATCTAATACCTTTGGCATGTATCCAGCATCAAGCGCAGGCTGGCTACCTGGCGTTTCACTAGCCCAAACACCGTCCAATCCTCAAAGTATACCTCCAGAAACTTTTGAATGAAGTCTTTGAATGGCGCAATGACTACACGGGAAAATATCACCGACACGTTCTTCATTCCAAAAGGCATCACAATATATTGAAAGTATCCCCACTCAGTTGCGAAGGTCATCTTACTTCTATCCTATGATGCGATCTTGATCTAATGGTACCCCGAGAACCCATCAATGAATGAATATGCTTCCTGTCCTCCTACATTATATAACACTTCATCGATGAACATAGTTGGAAAAGGATCATGCATGCAGCCATCATTCAGCTTCCTGAGGTTTATGCATATCCTTATTTTATCGTTCTGCTTCTTTTCCTGAACTACTATTGGGCCCACCCAATCAGATTCTTCCACTGGTAGAATAATACCTGCCGCAAGACTTTTATCCAACTCTAAGCAGACCTTTTCTTTATACTTTGGATTAAGGTGGTAAGGCCTTTTCTTGATCAGCTTCGCGTTTGGTTTCAAATAATTTTCATAACTCCCAGGTCCCCTGTTATCCCCTTTAAATATGAGAACTTCGTAGGGAAAAATTCCTAATATTTATGGAGCAACTCAGTGACCTTATCCACCATAGCTTCATCCCAGTAGTCTCATATCTTCGCAAACTTCAGCTCTGCCTCTGTCTTGATGTTCACTTGTCTTGTTTTCAATGGCATGGTGATATCTGGGTTTTCTATTTGCAGTCCCTCAACTTCGCGGTGTCCTTATGTTTCTAGGATATTAATGTTCCTCGGATCCTCATATTCTTCTTCAACAGCCACATTGTAGCACTCTAGTGCATGGCACAACTAGGTGTTCCAATCCGGTTGAATCAAATCCAAGGGATCCTAGGGTATTCTGAAGATCGCTATTTTGACCTCTTGTAGTGCTTCATCAATGCACTCAAATCCATCTTCAAAGTTGAATGTCATAAAGAATCCCTGTCTCAAAATATCCCATTCATCCATGCCATGGTGGAGCTCTGTCTCCAAGTACCAATCAATAGGTATTACATCCAAGGTGTGACAGAACAAATGCACCCACTTCGGTAGTGGTTTTGCTCCTGAAGCATTGATCCATTTGGCTAAGTGATCATGCAGATCACACCTTCCATCATATTTCTCTGTCAACCGTATGGGCAACCAAACTGCACCCTCATCATTATTTTATATTCACGCCATCCATCGAAGTTGTCTTTATGCGTACCCCACCATCTTGCAGGCGTAGTGCATAGTGCCAACACCAAGGCTTGGAAGCGATGCTTCTCCGACACTTCTCTTTCAAATGCATCCAGAAATTTATCAACGTCAATTAAACCATCATAGTAAGGCAGACTTCTTACCTCCGATGATACGCAGTGCAGTGATTTGGTCATCATGTTACATCGTAGCGTAGATACTTCATGCAATCTATTCTGGAAGTGTTCCAATTCCTTATCTAGTTCTGATGTGCATGAGCTTTCTCAGTCCCATGGAAGACATCCATCAGCTATTGGATTCACCTAATATTGATCTCGCATTGTTATCTTATAAATCTAGTCCAAATCATCATCACTTTTGTAATCGCAAATTGGTTCAGTGTAGCACAGTCCTTCTGCAGGGTCCAATGACACTACTACACGGATCAATTTTCTTTCAAATGGCATCATCCGCTTCTTCAAATTAATCACCCCATTCATGTCGATAGCCCAGTCGATCCCAAGGAGCATAGGGTAGGTATTGTTGTCATCCACAATCTCTATCACTTCAAAATCGACCAACGTGCTCACACCTTCGATATCGACTGTCACTCCCTGTAATCTTCCCATGGGGATAATCTTTTGTTTATTTTCCATCCTCAATTGAATAGGAGACCACTGCAGTGTAGGTCTCCCCATTCTCTCCCATGTCTATTTAGGAAAAACATTCACATCAGAATCTAGATCCAAAATTACTTGGTCCATTTCATATTCCCATATCTACGCGATGAGTCTCATCTCCCACCTTGTTCTTGCCTTATGCTTACCAATCTTCCTGACCACGCATGGGTCGTTGGGAGTATTACCAGTACATTTATTGATCAACTCCTATAATCCCTTTACAAGCTTGCTATCTTGAAGTAGCTTCATACAGGTCTCTAAAAATGTAGTAAGCATGGATGGGTCCATTTCTTCAAACTGCTCATCCTAACTTCCTAAGATGGAAGCCTCAACGAAGATTTTCTTTGCTTTCATGAAGGTTTCCTTCACGCGCTCCAAATCAAAGCCAACGTCCTTTTCTGGAGCTTTGTGAATCCATTCACCTTCTTCAGGCTTCTTTCCCTTATCTTCGCTAGTCATCATTCCACTTCATAGCATGATGTTCACGTTAGGATCCTCTTCCCGGGTTCAGCCCTCATCATCTACAAATTCTAGTTAGGTTGTTGAGGTTGTGCCACTTTCTCGTGCATCTTAGCTAGTAATATAGGGTAGTCTTCTGTCGCGTGGTCAAACTGAGTGCAATATCTGCACGACAGGCGCGTTAGGTTTGTACATTCTCGTGGGTAGTGTCCTCGTCCCCCACAATTGTAGCAAATCAACTATCCTCGACCTCTACTAGGTCCTCCTCCACCTTGGCCTAGCTCGTGCCCATGAAATCCTCCTCACGCTCTGCTAGTGCCTTGATTGGAGGCCGCGTTTCTGCTTGCACTCTATATTTGGGTGCTCTATCCATCATTAGCTCATAGTTATGATAGTTACACTCATCATGACCCACCGATTGACAGAAGTTGCATAAGAGTTTTTGCGGTGTCTGTACAAATTTTTGCAGCAGGTGACAATTGTCTGTCAAATGTTTTCCAACCACCTGACAAATAGCACACCATAGTGTGGGCCCTGTACTTGGCCCTTCTTGAGCTTCTATCCTCAAAGGCATTAGCCCTCTTTCTACAACATAATTTGCAAAGAGGGGCCAGTGATATTTGTCATGCCCCAGGCTTTTGCATTTCAGGCACCAAACTTCTTCGTTCACCTCTGGCTGAACAGCTCTATCCTTCTTCAGACTTTGAAACTCTAGAAAAAATTTCTACAACTGTGCGTGAATATGTTGAACTCCTAAATTAGCATCTTTCATCAAATTCTCATGCAATATCATTGCAATCTCCAGAGCTTCCACCTGGGTACCAATATTTTGTTGTGATGAAGCAACCCTCAGATGAGGCAAGAGCAAAACCACAAACCATTCACGGTGCTACCCATCTGTAACATTCATGTTGGCTTAGCAAATCATGCACTTCAATCTCTGATCCTGATCCTAGTGTGTCTCACGAAGCTTCATCACGATCTCCTTCAATCCCACAATTGATTGAGCTTCAGACTTAGGCCTACTAAACTCCTTATTCAGTGCGGTCTGAATATCTTCCAATGAAGCCATTGGGTTATCAGTGCAGTACTTAATGTACCATGTCAGCACACATTCCTATAAAGCAATGACCAACATTGATTTCTTCATCTAATCATCCTTTATACCCTGAGCCTCCCATGCGACCTTTGCGATGAACCTAAACTGGTCTGGGTCCTCAGTTCCTGAACCCTTGAAAATGGGCAACTTTACTACATTCACCATATTGAGTGGTGGCGGAAGTGGTAGCAGTGTGGGTGAAGGTGTATGCTGTGGAGGTGAATGCGAAGGTGAGGTAGGTGGATGGCGTATTCACAGGAACAATCATTTTATTAATTGAACAACACTCTACGATGAAGCCTGTGTTGTTTCCTCATTGTCACTCAGATGAGGTTTGATCAACGGGCTATATTCAGGGCATGTTCTTCCTCTATCTTTGAAGATCTTTCCACTTTTCTTAGCTCCAAACATCAAGGTAACTGCATAACCCAATTTTCACATAAAAGCATCTTAACCCAAGTATTTAAATACCTTAAATAATTACCTCGTGGTCCCTTGAAGAATCGTCGCTCTGCTTCACTATAACTAACCGAAGTATCGAACACTAACTCTCTCACAAATCCTCCTATGATACGATCAAGCCAGTGATCGACATTGCATACGATCTTATCTTTTGAAGCTTCCAATCTCTGCACTAACTTCGAGGTCGACACTATCAGACTATCAAGCCTCCACCTTCCTTGGTCATCTACCAATTTAGCGATCCACTTTAATAATTCAACCGAAAGGAACAAAAGAAGATTTCGTGTATCTCTATATACAAATATCTGTCCAACCACTATTCTTTCGCCAATCGTGGATTTCATTTTTCTTGCACGACGAATTCATAGATCTTCCTATCCAACCAGTCTTCAACTTCCTTCTTGGTTGGATTCCAGTGGTGCGACACCACACATCTCTTTATGCAGATCCTGATCCAAGCAACAAAACCATTTTTTGGCCTATTGGGCCCTGACCCAGGTTCAACGTTAATTTAGCCAAATAAATCCCTACACTACTAGCCCTTTTGGCATCAATCGACAGAGCGCAGATTGAAGTCTCACCTAAAGAAGTATGGGGGGATGTTGGAACCAAGTTTCTACACCAGAGATGATAGTGATGTCGTTTTGTGCCCTAAGTTTGACTTCACGTAGATCGATAAGCCTTTTATTGCTTATCAATATACTTTCCTGAATCGGCCTCTAGACCTTCGTAAAGGTCTACGACTATCGTTTGTAGACCCTAACCAGGCGAATCAACCACTTACGTGCTTGTGTGATTATCCTTACCTCTGTATTTACCCATATCGACTTACTATCTGATAACTTCAAGATGCATTAAGATATTCTTCGCGTAAATAGATAATATTATTTGTGGAAAGATAACAATGTAAACATATAGATTCGCACATCAATATAGCATTAAATCATATACCCATTATTTAGTATAACGTAATCACATTCATTGATAACAAAAGTAAATAGATCAAACCACAGATAATTCCAAAATAATCTTCTTTATTAATGCTTTAGATCTTCTACCAAACTCTAACTACCCTACGCACTCAACTATAGGGGTCCGCGCACTCAGCTGTGAAATTCTACCCTAGGCCTCTGTGTGCATAGATGTAGAGCCTCTCTTCTACTCTAAGACTTTTCATCCTTTTTGCTAATGACCCATTACATTCATCATGCAAATCTGAGCTGCCTTATACTATTTTAAGACTCTCCTTTTTATATAATCCCATGGTTCAGAGACCATGGGTAGATCTTCTAAAGTCGACACAACTTACATAAAAGAAGGGTGGAAACGCTTTATGACACTTTACATCTATGCGCTCTGCAACCACAAATTGCGGCGACTTTACACTTTACATACAAAGGCTTGGGCTTTTGGCCCCAAAACGTGGGCTTTTAACCCCAAAATCGATCCTAGGGGACCCTGTCCCAACAGTTTTGCATATTCTTACGCGTTAAAATTTATTAAAGACTACCCTCACCTAATTATTTAAGCATGTTTCAGTGCCTCAAATTGAATTATATATTATTTTTAATTCTCATATATCCAACATCAGGCCCATTGAATACCTATTGACAAATATCTGATAGAAATCGAAGGTGTTGGCATTGAATATTCAAGAAAAGCATCAGGTGATTAAACACGTTCTTGTACATCTTGGGCAGCGATATGCAATGTCAATTCCATCAAATATCCGATCGCAAAGCATCAGATGATTAAACACATTCTTGGCCATCTTCAGCGACAAATATTTGATGTCAGGCTCATCGAATATCCAATGCTTAGTAAAGTGTCGACTATTTGACGAAATCCCACTGATGAAAATTATGATTGTAATGTTTCATATGGCCAAAAATAATGAGCCAAATAGCCAACGAATATACATAAGATTTTATCACCATTTGTACTTGTGTGTGTGTGTGTGTATAATATATATTATATATATATATATATATATAATATATATATATATATATATATATATATATATATATAATATATTATATATATATATAATATATATATATATATATATATTATATATATATATAATATATATAATTTTCATTATATATAAAATATTCCAATGCACATTTTAAATAAGTAATTGCATATATGTTAAGAAAAGTGTTGTCATTTATGTCAAAGGTTAGTCATTGATGTCAAGCAATGACAAGTTTAGAAGGAGCTTGTTAAAGTGCTAATGCTGAGCATGTTGGAAGTTTTAGTTGGTTGTGTTGACGTCATAGGGAAGCTTGGTAAGTGTGTTATCATTGTTTTACTGAGTGTTTATATCAAACTTGAATTCAAATATGGTAGCATCTTTTATGGAATTTATACTTCAGTTCATTAGAATCCATCATAATATTATGTGTTTAGTTATATTATCGTATTATAGAAGTTTCTAATAGGGTTCCAAATCCTCTAGGTTCTAGTGCACTACTGAATCATTAAGTGATTTATTTAATTGAGGGTTAAGAATTTTTTTTAGCAATTAACCTTAATCCCTAGCCTTGTGGCCCTAGATGGTTCATAAGGTTGGTCAAATCAACTCACCAAGGGACTCAAGGACTAGAATGGAAAGGCGACATCACTGACATGTGGTAGAGTTAGTGGTTGGTGATATGGCAATAATGACAGGTGACGAGACTTGATCAATTGACATAGCTGAGTTGGTAGTTAAGCTATCTAATTGATGTGATAAGATATTTGGTTGCGAAAGGTGTAACGAAAATAATTAATTAATGTTTGAGCTAACTTAATCATGGATTAGTCTTAATCCCCAATAACACAACACCAGTTCTATCTAACGTTTGATTAATGGAATGGCCTTGGGAGATGTGGGACATAAGTGATGTGGTAGAGAATATGAAGTGGCACACTATCAACATGACATGTGGTAGGTGGAAATGACCATTTTGGGTGTCAAAGTGGCATATTTTTTTGTCACATGTGACATCATTCAAAGGATGCCATATATAGGATGACATCAGCTAAAGGTGGAATTGACAGGGAAGGTGAGATAGTTGAGCTTTGATACTTATTCATGGAAATTGTTGTTTAAGTGTTCACAAAATGGGTAGATGTGTGGGAATACAAGGAGCTCATGTGGCAATCCATTGGGCTTGTTGAGTGTATGTGGAGCTGAGTTAGATTCGGGTCAAGGTACTTTGATTCTCATTTGACTTGAAAATTTAGTGGGATATCATTTTGTGTTCTTAGAGAAGTTACAATTGTTTAAGTCAGGAAAACAACAAATCCTCCCCCCAGATTCGATAACAATTAGTTGAGCAGGGGGCCTAAATTTTTTTTTAGTCATTGATCAAATATAAATGCATGGACCATTGATTGAAGTGTTTACTAGTTTAATTTATTAGAGATAAGCTCCTAAAGGTTGAATATTATGGTTCTTGGCTATTGTCACATGTAATTGGGAGTTAGCCTACAAGGGATAAGATAGAAAATTGGCATTCAGGGGAGAAATTTGGTCAAACATTAAAATATGTAGGAGTGAATAAAAGGAGAAAAGAGTTATAAATAAATAGTGAGACAACATGATAAGTATCAAGTTTCCATGCCCAAATAAGCATGATAAATAATGATGTAAACAAAGAGAGAGTGAGCCACTATCCATGTAGAGTTGAACAACTAGTTTGATTTCTACAAAAAAAATATGCGGGGAATCGAGATTTAGATTAGAAGTCAGTCAACATATTTATAATTATAGGAAGATAGGTTGTTGTGATAGAGTGTTTGTGTGTGCACATTTTTCATTGAAGAAACAAATGTTTCTATTAATGATATAAAGCATACTTTTTATCTAAAATAGTTATTCAGAATCATATCAATTTCCATAGATATAAGTTTGAAAATGAGATGAAATAACAAATATAATTAGTTGTTTTAGGTTAATGCCTATAAATATCAGAGGTTTGTGCCTCCAACAAGATGAGACTTGCAAATATGATAGAGTTGGTTCCTCATGTGAGTTGGTGCTCACAAAAATTGTTTTAAATTGAGGGTGGAGCTTGAATTTATGCCATAATGAAAGAATATTTCTGGTTTTCCCGCATACAAGTTTCCACGTTATTTCTTGTATTCAACATTTCTTGTGAATGATTCTTTGTTATGTTGTTTTTGCATTTGTTTGATTAAGTAATTGTAAAAATTTCATAATATTGATTCACCTGCCCCCCTCTCAATATTATTTGATTCCCAACAATTGGTATTAGAGAAGGTTCCTTCATAGATAGTTTAACAACTAGAAGGCATATCTATAAGGAACAATGACCAAAGAAGATGGATTATTTTCAAATAGAGCACCAATATTTGAAGGAACCGATTATCTATTCTAGAAAATATGAATGGAACAATCACTAATGTCTCTTGGTGTTCATGTATGGGAATATCTAGATGTTGGATACAAATTTCCAACAACTCATTCAATAGATTCAAATGGAAGAAGAACCTACTCAAATAATGCAAAGGAAAGAAATGCAATCTTCTTTGGTCTTAACAAATTTGAGCGTGTCAAAGTGATCTAGTGAAAATCTTCAAAGGAGGTCTAGGAATAATTTAAGAACAACTATGAAGAAGATGCAAAAGTAAAGAAATACAAACTTCAAACTCCTAGAATGAGGTTTGAAATTTTAGAGGTGTAGGAGGATGAAAGTATTCCAAAATACTTACTTAAAGTTGATGAGGTAACTAACATGATTAGAGACATTAATGAGAAACTTAATGAATATGTAGCAGTTCATTATGTATTGAGATACCTTGTTATTAGATCCAATGCCAACATATCTACCATTGAGGAGATGCATGACCTGAATAATTCCTTGATGGAACAACTTCATGAAATTATGATAGTTTATGAAATTAGAATTGGAAAGGAGAAGTTAAAATGAAAGGAGGTTGTCGTTAAAGCTTCAAAGAAGTCTAAAGAACATCAATATTTCTCTAGTAACGAGTCATATCAGGAGTTTTCTCAAATTTTTAGGAATATAAAGAGAGGATATGAAAAATATAAAGGTAAATTTCCATTTAAATGCTTCGATTGTGGTAGAATTGGTCAATTTGCTTCAAAATTGCCTCACAAATATCAGAAGGGGAAGACTCTAAGAAATAATATTTTCTACTCTAAAGAAGACAATAGCTCACACAAAGAAGGAGATGACTAATCATCTAATGGAAATTATGATGAATTGTTTCTCACAGCTTTAGATTATGAATTTAAATACAAAGGTATTTCAAACGTGTTGAAGAATCTAGGGCAATTTTAACATTAATGTTTCTTCTTTATGAGATAACTTCTTGTGATGTCTTCTTATTAGAACTAACATATTTATGTTAGTGTTTCATTCAATCATCAAACAACTTATCAAAACAAGAAAATAAAAAAAAATACAAGTGCACAAGATGTAGCCTCCAAGCCAGGGAAAAACTGCTCCTCTTGAGAGGAAAACCCTTCAATCTCTTCTTATAATATCTATTTAACAAATACCAAGACTCCTGACAAAATTCCTTGACTCAAACTTACTTTCAAGACTAGTCACTATCTCATTGATTCATAGTCATCCCTCTTCGCATGTCTCTAAGATTCTTCTTCTTTCTTACTGCTATAGCATTGTTGTAAGGAGAGCCCCAGTCTCTTTTCGTTACCTTGACATAGTCCTTAAGGAGATTCTTTGTCTCCTTCCTTGCAAGACATTCCATAGTCTAGGGCTATTGATAATCTTCTTCGCATGAGAAGATCGCTCCTCTATCTTCGATTACTCTATATCTTGGACCCAAGCTTAACATGGATTGTTGTTGTATGAGTCTTGTCCTATCACAGTGATTGGTTTTTCACACAAATGATGATAGTGATATAGCCTTGATTCAAAACCTTGATTGACATATATGAGACAAAGATAACCTTATACGGAATTGTGATGGATGTATTTCAGACTTATCTTCCTCGTTGATATTCAGATGTAAATTACAGAGATACCGGAGATCCTTCTTGCCATTATGAGGTGAGATCACGTTCATACTTATAGTGAATTATGTGTGTCTTGTAGTTCGACATGAGGTACTTGAACTGAGATGACATATCCTTATGAAGATAGACGTGTTCATTGTGCTAATTGTAAGAGAGATAGTGACAACATCTTGGAGTAGGGGTTTGACATGTGTAACATGACTTTGTAATTATATTAATAAAACCTAAAGGCATCAAGAAGAAGTCTTTAACCTATGATAAACACATATTTCTCATGAAACCCATGATGCAAGGAATAATATAAATATTTGTTTCTTCTTTATAATTATAGTTTGTGATGAAAACCAAACCTAGTTACACTTTTCTTCAACAAAACGTAGAGGAAGAATTTGGAGTAGTTGATCCTAAAGAAGGGATTATTAATGCTTCAAATGCACTAAATAAGACAATGAGGAGGAATAGATAGTTGAAGGAATAATTTTTTATAGTAGAAGAAGGTAATTATCATTATGATGAAGAAACCTTTAATATTCAAACAATGCAATTAGAAGAAACAAATCAAGTTAAATAAATTATTCTATGGAACCTAAGAGATAAACAAAAGAATCATGATACATTAGAAGATGAGATTGCATCCCTCAAGTAGGAATTATGTAAAAAGCAAGAAAAGAGAAGATATTATATCCTTGAAAAATCATCTTGAAGAGGCAAAAAGAAGATAGGAAATTCTCATAAATTAGTTGACACAATGGGAAACGAGTTGTTAAAGGCTAGAAGTAGAGGTGGCTTCCTTAAGGATACATATAGAGAAATAAAAAGATAATATTGATTTCAACCTCTAGTTTTCTAAAGGATTTGAAACATTGGACAACATTCTCGGCATTGAAAGGTCTTCAATAATAAAAAATGGTCTAGGTTATATAGATCCTCATCACATATCAAATGGTTAGACAAGCACTAGTTCCTTAAGAAATTAAGATCTTCTAAGTTATATCAATGTGGTCAAAGGAAATTCTAGTGAATAAAAATGATGTTCTTACAAAAGCAAGAACCATAAAAGTGTTGATGTTATCATATCCATGAATAATCCTCAATGCATACTAGAGCATTGGAAAGAAAAGTAGCAATGATATAACAGGTCCACCACTGTGCAATGGAAATACAATTCGAGGTACCCAAATTTGTGTTACAAAAACTATTACTCATGTTTTTAACTTCGGAATAAGGTTGATAACTACAGAGGAAATAAGTTTAATAGAAACTAAAATATTAGATCTAGTTTTATTCTGATTTCCAGATCTAGGAACTGCTATGCTGAAAAGAAAAATACATTTTCTCATCTCATGATTGAGATCAAATGCTTGAATTGTCACAATTCTAGACCCAAAGCTAGTGAATGTAGAATTATATTTTTAATCTCCCTAGGCAACATGTTCCTAAGCAATATTCATGTAAAGGAAGAAAAAACATACGGAAATAGAGTTTAGATATGTCTAAAAGGTGTAGATTTTCATTATATTCCCATAATCATGTAGGGAAATAGTATGTTGACAGTGGGTGGTCAAATCACATGACTAGGGACAAAATGATATTTCTCTCTCTAAGAGATTATAGAAGAGGAAGTGTCACATTTAGGAATAATACACCAACTCAAATAAAAGGAAGAGGAATTTCCAGCTAAGATAATAAGAGCAAGGATGATAAGGTCATACATGTGGACTGTCTAAATCACAATCTACTAAGTGTGAGCCAAATGTATGATCAAGGATACAATGTAACATTTTGTTCTAAAGACTGTGAAATAAGGAAAGTTGTGAATATCTTAAAAAGATATCCCACTAAGTTAAAAAAAAAAATAGATGTAAAGCAATCAAAATTGTTACCATTGTGTATGCATTTGATGATACAAGAGAAAAGTGTTGCAAAGGAAAATTGGACGAAACTTGGCTATGGTATAGAAGAATGAGACATGTGAACTTTGAAAATCTCATAAAAATCAGCAAGATAAAACCAATAAAAGAATATCGTAAAGTTGTTAAAGTCAAATGGTTCCATATATAGGTCATGCCAACTCAGAAAGAAGAAAATGGCCCATTTCAATATAAAAGAGCATTCATCATCTCAATCCCTGGAGCTAGTCGAAACTAATATACATGGACATATGAGATCTCAATGCAAAAGAGGAGAGATATATTTTTTCTATATATTAACTTCTATATGAAGGCAAATTGTATAATGTTTTTTAAACAAAAATCAAAATCTATGATCAAGTTAAACGTGTTTCAAAGCTCAAGTAAAAATTGATAAGGACATGAAAATAAAATTTTTATGACCAGGTAGAGGAGAGGAATTCACCTCTAATGAATTTGAGGATTTTTTTCAAGGGCATGGGATCAGAAGAGAGTACTCATTAGAAAATACTCCTTAGCATAATGGAATAGTGGAAAGAAACAATAGATCAATTCAAGAAATGGCAAGAGCAATGATGGACAAAGAAAAGGTTACAAACACCTTCTAGGGAGAACCAACTTAAAGAGTTGTCTATTTATGAAACAAATTTCAACTTGGCCAAACATTGATAAAATCACATATGAGTTATGGAAAGGCGGTCTGACTTTAGTAAAACACCTACGAGTTTTTGGAAACAAGTGTTACATGAAAACGAATGGTGAAAATCTAGATAAACTTGACATAAGAGAAAATGAAGGTATATTTTCTGGCTATTCAAATAGAAGAAAATGCTACAAGTGCTGCGACAAAAGATTAAAGAATATAGTGGGATGTATTGATGTTAGGTTATATGAAGCTTTGCAACGATCAAACTAATCACAACAAAAGGAAAAATTAGAATATGTAGCAAGTGTATTTAAAGAGTATAAAGAACTAGAAGAGAAACATGGAGATAAGAAGAAGCAAATATCCCTTGAAAGTAGAAAACTCCATCTAGGTATGTTTGCAAGCAAAATCCTAAATGTAAAATAATTGGAAATAAGGAATTGGGAGTTCAGATTAGAAGGAAATTCACAGGAACCTTCACAATTGCAAATTTGGCACTAATATCTCAAGTAGAACCTACATATTTCAATCAAGCTAAAAAAAATAAGCATTGGATTAAGGAAATGGATGACCAAGTAAGGAAACATAACACTTATAAATTGGTCACTAGACAAAAAGGAAAAAATGTCATTGGCGCCAAGTGGGTCTTTAAGAATAAGGTGAATTAAGATGTACATGTAGTAGGAAATAAAGTGAGACTCATATGCAAATGATATGCATAGGTAGAAGGTATTTATTTTGAAGAAATTTTTTCTCCTATAGCTATATTATAGGTTATTAGGATGTTTCTAGCATTTACAAGTCATAAAAAATTTAAAGTATTTCAACTAGATGCCAAGTCACGTTTTCATAATTGTGAATTAGAGAAGAAGTTTACACTAAACAATAAAATTGATTTATGTTATCTAAAGATGTAGATCATGATTATAGACTAAATAAAACATTGTATGGATTAAAGTAAGATCTAAGAGCTTGGAATGAAAGATTGGGAAAATACCTAGAACATCAACGGTTCAAAAGCAAAGAATTAGATAGTAATATTTACATTAAATTTGACAATGAGAATCTAATAATCATTGTTCTGTATGTAGATGATATCATTTTTGGGAGTGATTTGGAACAAAAGGGTTAACAGTTTGCAGAAGAAATGCAAAAAGAGATTGAGATTTCTTTGCTAGGAGAAGTTTCATTCTTCCTTGGTTTACAAGTCTCTCAATTGAACAAAGGTATCTTTGTTTCTTGATCCAAAATTTTTAAAGAAATTTTGAAGAAATATGGCATGGAAGATTGCAAGCTTGTTATCACACCCATAATCAATGCATGAAAATTATACAAGTATTATGAATCCCTTAATGTAAATTAGACTACATATCAGTAAATAATTGGAATTCGTTTATATTTAACAACATCAAGGCCCAATATAATTCAAGTTTTAGGACAAGTTATTAGATTTTAGTATAACCTTAGGGATAGACATGTGAATGCAATCAATAAAATATTTAAATATCTAGATTGAACAATTGATTATGACTTGTGACGTGCAAGGAGAAAATATTTCATCTAATAGCATACATTTATGCAGATTGGGTAGCATTAATTGTGGAAAGAGCAAAAGTAGTGCAAATATTTTCCTAGGAATTTGTATAGTATCTTGGGTTCGAAAAAATAAAAATTCTATTTCTTTGTCTAAAACTGAATTTGATTATATATCAATACTTGTATGGTGTATTGAGATTCTTCGGATGGAGAAAACACTCAAGGATATAATGGTTGAATGTACTAATCATATTCCCATGATATGTGATAATACTAGTACTATTAGAATTTCCAAGAATCATGTTATGCATTCCAAAAAAAGAGCATATTCCAATTACATATTGTTTTTTGAGCGATCAAGTTAGTCACTAGAATTTTAACCTTGAGTATGTTACCACTAATGAGAAAATTGTAGATATATTCACCAAATTACTTCTTAGAGAACCATTTGAGTACCTCATAAAATCATTGGGAGAGATATCTCTTCCAGCACATTAATTCATTCAATATTGGTCATGGAAGCTCTTCAACACATGTCATGTTTCCAAGAGTGACCTACAAGAGAAGAATGATGAAATGGAAAGTTTCTGAATGCCTCGTATCATGTCAAGGGAATCTACATGTATCACCATTATGTAGTGTTCAATGAGAGAATTTAGGTATTAATTCCAATGGTACCATAACAGAAGAATTAGATTAGCAAGAGAAGTCCAATTTTACATGGAGCATCATGTATTATAGCACAATATGGTATTAAAAACTTGCCTACTGCCTAAGTTTGTATCCTTTTGTTTTCAGTTGGTGTCACTTGGTTTTAATAGTAGAACAAAGAACATTGTGCAACACTTCATATTAACATAATTTTATATGCAAGGTTATGCCCACAACCATTTTATGAAGAGTAATCAAAATGGGAGATTAATCAGAGATTGGCATGTCAGAGGGCACATGGAGTATAGTTATAACTATCAACACTCTTTACCATTGATGTTAAAAAGGGAAAAGTGAGAAAACATTGGATACATACAGATATATTTTGAAGATGGAGAGTGAGCAAGGGGGATAGTTACTAAGTGGTGGTATTTCCATCAGTGATGTACAACGTTTGGCAATGTTTCCATCAATGCCAAAGGGGGATATTGTTGAGTAAAGTGTTTTAACGAATGTCAAAGGGTAGAGATTGATATCAAGCAATGTTAAGTGCAAACAGAGTTTATTGAAGCGAGATTGTTCAACGAGTTGGTAGTTGTAGTTGGTAGTGTCAAGTCTGAAGGGAGCTTGGTATGTGTGTTTCATTGTTGTGTCAAGCAGTGTTGCCTAGCTTGAAGTCAAAGATGAAGGTAGTAACCTTGAAGGAATTTCTTGTTTAGTTTGTCAGCTTCAATTAGAAAATTAAGTGTTTATATGGATAGTATTCTCAGAGACCTTTCTAATGGTATACAGAACTAGATCTAACTCCAATGTAGTGAAGAGAAACATAAGGTTAAAGTTTGGAAATTTAAGAAAAGATCCAACTCCTCTAGGATCCAACACATTGTTGAATCACCCATTGATTTTTTTAACTGAGGGTTACGCTAATATAATAATGGATTGCCTTTAATCTTACACTATATGGCACCAAATGGTTTGTGAGGTTGGTCAAATGAACTCACCAAGGGACTTGTGGATTGGGATGGATAGCAAGTAGCAGTGATAGATGGCAGAATGATTGGTTGGTGATATGGTGACAATGACAGATCATGGGACTAGACATGTTCACATAAATGAGTTAGTAGTTAAGCTAGGAAGTTGACATGGAAATATATTTAGCTTCAAAAGGTGTATTGTCATTTCTTAACTAAGGTTTAAGCTAACTTACTTAGGGATTAGCTTTAATCCTGAGTAACATGAAATCATGTCTATGTGAGGTTTTATTACTAAAATGGCTCAAGGATCTATTAGAGCCTAGATTTACCTCAGGCATAAAAGGTAAGCTTCTAGGTGCACATCAAACCACGCTCAGCCTCGTAGCTAGCCCTACGAGGACAGGAGAGGGCTCTCTCTGGGTCACACTCAGTAAAAACAAGCAATAGGGTCTGATATGACTCAAAATGGATATTGATTTTAGGATAGTAAATAAATATGAAAGAGGTAGTTTAATAAATTACTGAGTTTTTAGGGCTGTATGGGACAAAGAACAACATGAGTTGAGAAATTAAATCAAAGACGCAGAGTATTTCGTGAGGCAAGATAGGCAGGAGGTTTACCAATCAAATTGAAGTAATATGGAGTGGAAAGGCTGTTGAGAGGTTGAAAAGGGCATAACCAATGAATCCTTTTCAAACAGAAGAAGACACACAGAGGATGAATGCTTTTCCAAGGTAGAGCAATAAACTGGATTCTACCTTTCTTACTTAAAAATATTCAACTGGAAATGATTATGTAAAAAATAACAAGATACATATGAAACAGAAAGAAGAAACATATGCTAAACTCTTACCACATGAATCTCATGAATCAAAGTTGCATATTTTTATTAATTTCCTGGCCAAACTGTACAGTGAAGCGTTGATTTTTCTTCCACACCTTTCCTAGAACTCCGACGCCTTACAAAATATTTTCAATACAATAAATAAACCTAGAGGTGGGAAAACAGATCGATGAAAATAGGGAGATGTTTCAACTAAAATCATGAAGATAGAAAAAGAGTCATCCATCTGTTTCTAAAGACAGAAAAACGTTATAGTTTAATTTCTCTGATGACCAATTAAAAGGCAAAAACTATAGCGTGGATCCCATGAAATCGTGACTGAGGACAAGATAAGAAATATGTTCCTATCTCTCTGCTGTGGTAGGTATTCTTAATTTTAATTTTGGCTTTCGGTCTTTGACTTTTATCCTATTACATTTGTCGTTTGAATAAAAGCTAACTTTTAAGAAAAATAGTTTTGAATTTTGCCTTTAATGAAGAGAAATGGAATTCCGCCAATCCCGGCCCATGATAAAAAACTGACACTCCTTGGACCTCTTGGGCCATGCCCTAAGATAGCTATAGTTTTCCCCATCAACCCCTCCAGCATTTGTCTGGCATTTTTTTATTAAAAGTGGATATGTATATAAGGAGATGATTGAAAATTTTCTTTATGGAATCCCCCTTCCAATCTTGTTTATGGAGCATGCCAGAATTACAACAGCAGTTGAAGCCTTTCAATTGTATATTTGTTCTTGAGATATGGACTATGCTAGACGATTGTACACCTGAAGCTCCCTGAGAATTACCCAAAGCAACTACCTCAAAAACATCCTCTATATCTGAGGTCACACGAGACCTACTAACATAAGACCAATGGTAGATGAATGTCGCCCCATGATCCCACCTCTTCCTGGAAAACTGCTAGATGGGCACCCATTGCTCTTGAAGTTGTGGCTCTCAATGAGGAACCAAGAAAAAGGAAGCAGGCCAAGTAGGACCTGAGTCTTTACAAATGGATCCAATGCATGCTTTGAAACTTGAAAAGTGTGAAATGTTTTTAATAATTAAACATCGAAGTGTGCTCCTTCATAAATAAAAACAATGATATGATGCACCTGCAACAAAATAATTGGATTCATTTTTTAAAATTTGATGTAGTAGTGGCACAATCCTGCTTGGAGGCTATGTGCGTCGCGCGCACACCTAGTGCACCGCATCGGCTCTGTGCGCCACGCCAGAGAAAATTAACACAGTTAGAATGGGCCCAATGAGCCGCGTCTTGTGGATGCGCCACACCTGCTCCCAATGCGCCACGCGCTCTGTTTCAACACAATTTCAGCTCTCCAAACTCTGTTCCACTTTTCCACAATCTTCTTCACGATTTCTGTGGCTTCTTGTAGACTTTTTCTATGTAAATGGCTTATTGAATCAAAAAAATGTCTTTCATGCCATAGACATTGATTTTGATTTGGCAAACCCACTTTTATAATGTGGCAGGTTTTGGCACTTTCACATATCTCTGTTTTTGCACTTGTTTCCATTTGACTTTTGATTGAAATGATGGATCCTTTGTTGACTTTTTGTAGGGATGGTGGCATATTTTGGCAAGGCGATCAGGGCTGCGCCTGGAATTTTTCATGATTTAAAAAACTTTAAAATTACATACTTATTACAAACAACAAATTTGACGATTTCTTCCTCAAAACAGAGTTTTGAAGAAGAAACATTCTTGAACATTATTGATGATAAAAATTTGAAATGAAAACTTATTTTGATCCTCCCTCTGGCCTGCTGGATTTATTGGACACTTTAAGGACTAAATCAACTAAACCCTAGACCTAAAAAGACCTAAAAACCTTAAATAACTCTTTGCTGACCAAGAGATTAGAACAGGACTGTAAATGGCTTAAAATTGATTTAATGAACTTCGATGAACAGACCTGAGCTAGCAGGTACAAAGCATGAGGGGTAATGACCGACAAGACCCTTCCGTCAGATTATGGCATGCCCCTAGCGGAATGCAGATGAATAAACAGAATGAGACACCTAAAAATGAAATGCAATAATAGAAATGATCTCTGATGGAGGCATGTAAAGACTGACTCTAACATTGGCTCCAATGGGGATGATAGCTCCCTGGAGGTGCCAAGAACGACGAATCTTTGGGAGAGCAAGCAGTGCCTATATCCATTGGGCTATGGAGTCCAAATCAACACCATACTGTTAACTGATTGAATGAAAATTTGACTCAAACTTGATGCAAACTGAAATGACTGAAAAAACTTGACTCTAACAAACTAACTTAAAACTTAAAGTTTGATGGCAGTACATGACCACCTGTGTTTCTTACAAGACAATATACCATCAAACTATATCAAAATGCCAATGTAACCAATCAAGCAGATGCCTTATGGATTGATTCTCTCGATCATATCTCCTGGTCAAGAGTAGATACTTGTAACTGGGCATCCAAAAAGCTAATTGACCATGATCTCCTTCATCACTGAGTACTGCAATGATCACCTTCACTGCTGACTACAACAGATTTGCTAGTGGATCCTGAAAAACATGAAGATTTTCCTCCTACTGAAAGAGCAAGGTGTCTTTTTCTCTTTCTTCTAATCTTTCTTCATAATGTACTTCAGTAAGAGTATGTTCCTCATCCTCAAAAAATTCTGAACAAGTAGATGAGTAGATCTCCTCTTGGAAAAACATTTCAAAACATGAGACATATGAAGAAGAATCTGAAAGGGAATCTTGAATGGTCTGATCTTCTGTAGTCTGAATATATTGTAGGCCATCTTCATATGATATGACAACTAGATTTTCATTACATTCATCAATCATAAGAAAAGAAACTTCAGCTGATTCTTGATACTCAAACATGACATTTCTATCATCTACCAACAATTCATCCAAGGAAACTTTTTCACTTAATTGAACGAAGATCTCGTCTTGTTTTTCATAGAGGAAATGAACTACCTCATCATGAAGATTGAGTTTTGGTGAGATGAGAGCATTTAGGTCTGTAACTCTGTTTTCTTCATTTGAGGCAGCCTCAATAATGCAACTCCCTTTTATGAGATCCAGAGCAACATGTTTTTCCTCATCACAATCTGTCTCTCGATCTGATTTATCATCATCATTATCTGAGATTGGAACATCATTTTCCTGCGTATCATCCTTTATTTCAATCAGATCTGAAATAAAACTTCTTCTTTCATCATTTTCAGCCATATGGAAATCTTCAACCTGCTGATCTTGATAAGTATCCTCTAAGATTTCTATGTGTTGTTGAAACGAATTTTCATACAATGTTTCCATGATTTCTCCATCCATCAATTCATTATCTCTGTAAAATTCTCAAGATCTTCAATGAAACTACTAACGTGTTCACAACAATTCTGCACTAATATTAAGGATGGACAAGATTCTCTATACCTTTCAAAGTATATTGTATGAAAATCTTTTAGACAATAAATAGACGCAGGTGGCAAACTTTCATACCAAGATCGAGCTTCATCTTCCAGAGTAGCCATAAACATTTTCATCAAACAATCTTTAGGAAAAACGATCTTTAATTTATGCACATGAATGTGAAATTTCACCAGATGAAGAGTAGCGTAATTACCTTCCACATTTCTGAACATAGGCAAATTTTGAAGCCAATCCACCTTGGGCATTTTATTTGGAAAACCTGGGATGTGATCTCGGCTCATGGGAGTGTATCTTCTTTCAACCCCATCTTGAAAATCTTAAAGCTACTAATCTTCTTGCAGTGGAGTCACCATGAAGCATTGATCTCTAGATTTTTTAGTGAATGAAGTTGCCAGGTGAATGATTTCAGCCTTCATATGTGTCTGACTGTTGTCCACCATCAACAATCAGATTTGAACTTGATACATGTGTTGGGGCGATCGTTTAGATCAGATGTTCAGTTTATAAAGTAGAACAGAGATTGATTGAAGAAGCTTTCATCTACTTTCGCTAATGCAAAGCAAGAGAATTTCAAAGGCTACCTGGCTAACTTCAGGCTCCGTCTGTAGTCTACAAAGCCAAACAATGAAAACAAACTTTCTTCCCTAGCAGATTCGCCACTATGATAGAGCCTAGATTTACCTCAGGCTGAAAAGGTAAGCTTCTAGGTCCACATCAAACCACGCTCAGCATCGTAGCTAGCCCTACGAGGAAAAGAGAGGGCTCTCTCTGGGTCACACTCAGTAAAAACAAGCAATAGGGTCTGAGATGACTCAAAATGGATACTGATTTTAGGCTAGTAAATAAATATGAAAGAGGTAGTTTATTAAATGACTGAGTTTTCAGGGCTATATGGGACAAAGAACAGCATGAGCTGAGAAATTAAATCAAAGATGCAGAGTATTTCGTGAGGCAAGATAGGCAGGAGGTTTAGCAATCAAATTGAAGTAATATGGAGTGGAAAGACAATTGAGAGGTTGAAAAGGACATAACCAATGAATCCTTTTCAAACAGAAGAAGACACACAAAGGATGAATGCTTTTCCAAGGCAGAGCAATAAACTGGATTCTACCTTTCTTACTTAAAAACATTCAACTAGAAATGATTATGTAAAACATAACAAGATACATATGAAACATAAAGAAGAAACATATGCTAAACTCATACCACATGAATCTCATGAATCAGAGTTGCATCATTTTATTAATTTCCTGTCCGAACTGTACAGTGAAGCGCTAAGTTTTCTTCCACACCTTTCCTAAAACTCCGACGCCTTACAAAAGATTTTCAATACAATAAATAAACCTAGAGGTGGGAAAACAGATCGATGAAAATAGGGAGATGTTTCAACTAAAATCATGAAGATAGAAAAAGAGTCATCCATCTGTTTCTAAAGACAGAACAACGCTACATTTTAATTTCTCTGATGACCAATTAAAAGGCAAAAATTGTAGTGTGGATCCCATGAAATCGTGACTGAGGACAAAATAAAAAATCTGTTCCTATCTTTCTGTTGTGGTAGGTATTCTTTGTTTTAATTTTGGATTTCGGTCTTTGACTTTTATCCTTTTACATTTTCCGTTTGAATAAAAGCTAACTTTTAATAAAAATAGTTTTGAATTTTGCCTTTAATGAAGGGAAATGGAATTCCACCAATCCCAGCCCATGATAAAAAACTGACACTCCTTGGACCTCTTGGGCCATGCCCTGAGATAGCTGTAGTTTTCCCCATCAACCCCTCCAGCATTTGTCTGACATTTTTTATTAAAAGCGGATTTGTATATCAAGAGACGATTGAAAATTTTCTTTACGGAATCCCCCTTCCAATCTTGTTTATGGAGCATGCCAGCATTACAACAAGAGTTGAAGCCTTTCGATTGTATATTTGTTCTTGAGATATGGACTATTCTAGACGATTGTACACCTGAATCTCCCTGAGAATTACCCAAAGTAACTGCCTCAACGACATCCTCTATATGTGAAGTCGCACGAGACCTGCTGACGTAAGACCAATGGTAGATGAATGTCACCCCATGATCCCACCTCTTCCTGGAAAACTGCTAGATGGGCGCCCATTGCTCTTGAAGTTGTGGCTCTCAATGAGGAACCAGGAAAAAGGAAGCAGGCCAAGTAGGACCTGAGTCTTTACAAATGGAACCAATGCATGCTTTGGAACTTGCAAAGTGCGAAATGTTTTTAATAATTAAACATCGAAGCATGCTCCTTCACAAATAAAAACAATGATATGATGCACCTGCAGCAAAAAAATTGGATTAGTTTTTTAAAATTTTATGTAGTAGTGGCAGAATCCTGCTTGGAGGCTATGTGCACTGCGCGCACACCTAGTGTGCCGCGTCGGCTCTGTGTGCCGCGCCAGAGCAAATTAACATAGTTAGAATGGGCCCAATGCACCGCGTCTTGTGGATGCGCTGCGCCTACTCCCAATGCGCTGCGCCTGCTCCCAATGTGCTGCACGCTCTGTTTCAACACAATTTCGGCTCTCCAAACTCTGTTCCACTTTTCCACAATCTTCTTCATGATTTCTTTGGCTTCTTGTAGACTTTTGATATGTAAATGGCTTATTGAATCACAAAAATGGCTTTCATGCCATAGACATTGATTTTGATTTGGCAAACCCACTTTTATAATGTGGCAAGTTTTGGAACTTTCACATATCTCTGTTTTTGCGCTTGTTTCCATTTGACTTTTGATTGAAATGATGGCTCCTTTGTTGAGTTTTTGCAGGGATGGTGGCATATTTTGGCAAGGCGATCAGGGCTACGCCTGGAATTTTTCATGATTTGAAAAACTTTAAAATTACATATTTATTACAAACAACAAATTTGATGATTTCTTCCTCAAAACAAAGTTTTGAAGAAGAAACATTCTTGAACATTATTGATGATAAAAATTTGAAATGAAAACTTATTTTGATCCTCCCTCTATCCTGCTGGCTTTATTGGACACTTTAAGGACTAAATCAACTAAACCCTAGACCTAAAAAGACCTAAAAACCTTAAATAACTCTTTGCTGACCAAGAGATTAGAACAGGACTGTAAATTACTTAAAATTGATTTAATGAACTTCGATGAACAGACCTGAGCCAGCAGGTACAAAGCATGAGGGTTAATGACTGACAAGACCCTTCTGTCAGATTATGGCATGCCCCTAGCGGAATGCAGATGAATAAACGGAATGAGACACCTAAAAATGAAATGCAATAAGAGAAATGATCTCTGATGGAGGGATGTAAAGAGCGACTCTAACAGGACCCAAGGACCATGGGGATGTGGAACATAGGTGGTGTTGTTGAGAAGATGAAGTGGCACACCATCAACATGACATGTGGTAAGTGGATGGACAAGTAGAATACTTTTGACTAACACATGGTAGTAGCCATAGAACACCACATGGCATGAGGGCATCAACTAAAGGTGGCAGTGACATGGTGGGTGAGTTGGTTGAGATTTGAGTCTCATGTCTAGAAATTGGTGTGAAGGTGTCTGTAGGGTAAGAAGATGTGTGGCAACAGATGGTGCACGAGCGAAAATCCACTGGACCCATCTAGTGCACATGGAGTCAAGTTGGATTAACACCAAAGTATTTTCATTTCCATTTGATCTAATAAGTTAGTGGGATCTCGTTTGGCGCACCCGGCGAATACAAAAGACTAAGTCTTGCAAATGACAAATTTCAAATCCCCTCATTCATTAATGACGAGTAGGGAAAAAGGTCCCCAAACTATTTTTTCAACCATTGATCAAATCTAAAAATGTGGTGCATTGATTAACTTGTTTGATGGTTTATCCTATTAGTGCTAAATTCTTAAAGGTTGAATATTATGGTTCTAGGCTATGGTCACATGTAATCATGAACTAGATAGCAAGCTCTAAGAGAGAGATTTGGTGTTCAAGCACCAAATTTGGTCAAAGATCAAAGTCTTAATGACCAAAGAAAAAAAGGGAAGAGGTGTAAAAAAACAATAAGACAATGCAAGAAAGGTGAAGTTCCCATGCACAATTGAGCATGATAACAATTGATGTAAAAAATGAGGGAGTGACCCCATGTCCATGTAGATTTGAATAGCTAGTTCAATTTATATGAGGAAAATATGAGGGGAATCAAGATCCAAATTGGATGTCAGTGAGCATAATATAATTAAAGGAAGAGATATTGTTGTGATAGAGAGTGTATGTGTGCAAATTTCAGATTGAAGGAGAGGAAGTTGTTAAAGATAGACAACTTATTTTTATTTATTTATTTTATCTAAAACAATGATTCAAAAAGTATGGTAAGTGTCATAGATTTGAGTTTGAAAATGAGATGAAATAATAGGTCTAACTGGCCATTTCAACTTTAAAGTGATTGTAAATAATAGAGTTTGGTGCCTTTAGCAAGTTGGGGCTTACAAATATGAGGGGATTGGAGTGTGGATGCTCACAATTTTTTTTGTAAATTGAGCTTTGGAGCATGAAATTACACCATAAGGAAACAACATTTTGTGGTTCTCCCGTATGGGTTTCCACTTTACTTTTTGTGTTCAACATTTGATATGAAGGATGCTTTATTGTGCTGTTGATTGCATTTCTTCGATTAATTGAGTAAATAAGTGTAAAATTCATGTAGCTGCCAAAATAAATATATATTATTTAAAATAATTGAAAAAAAAACATGATTCAAACATTTTGTTAGTGGATTGCTTAAATGAAGGAGATGTGTAATTCCATTATAACCCTGGATGTATAATTGCGAAGTAGGATCAGATTTTTTCAGGTGAAAACGTTTAAGATGGATGTATACTCTATGTGCAAACCCATGTTCAAGTTTTGCATTGTAATAGGGTTTGTACGTGGAAATATAAGACCTTTAAGCTATCATATAACCATTTTAAACTAATAACTTTGCAACATAGCAAATGTGATTGATTTACAAAAGTATCCGTTACTCATTTTAATTTAACAAAATAGACAAGCATGATATAGAATTTGTATATAAACATAAAATGAATATAACTGGTGGGAAAATAAATAACAAAGTCACATTTTGAAGGATTTTACATTCTTATGACCATGGGAATAGAAATCTTGACAACTAGACAAGTAAAAAAAAGAAAAAGATAAATAAAACCATACTTAAACTTAATTTATGAAAGTTGATATTAAAGTTTAAGTTAGCTCTTTGTTAAGAGAAATTTTGATTTGATGAAAACAAAAACAGTGACCTCATGTAAATGAAATAGATGCATGAGCAATAGTTTGTTTATTTATGAAAAAATAAATATAAAGAGGTAGCACAAATTGAAAAACAAACTAACGATAATGAATAAGATTTGCACTGAAATACAAAAATATATATAAAAGATAGTATGACATCGTACTTACCACTTCTTCAATATTGCAGATTGTTGTACCACTTCTTTAATATTATAAATTAGTGTATAGTTTCTAAGTTTTTAGGACTTTATAATGTATAGTGTTCCAATGAGTTATAGCTACATAAATATATTATTTAAATTATCATGACTATCATTTAAATGATTTTGTCTATCTTTTATATGTATTTATGTATTTCAAACACAACCATTTGTGTTTGAAATAAACAAATATATATGAAAAGTAGATATAATAATGAGATGAGTCACAGTGAACTAGATGAATGATTCTTATGAAGCTATAAGTCTTTGGAACATTACACATTACAAAGTCGTAATAATTTGATTTAGAAACAATAACAACCTAGAATATTGAAGGGGTAGATACGGGGACATACATCATCAAACAAGCCGGCAATACTGGTACATAGATGAGACTCCTTGGGGGTTTATTTGAACAGACATAATAGATGCCCCATCTTGTAGAGTAGTACTATTCGTACTATATAAAGAAATCAAGCTGTATTTTAATGGCCAATGATATCCACCTCACCTGCTCACCGATGTGGATCAGATCTATCTTCCATCAACAATACCATATTCAACTTCTCTGCATGACATATACCCACTCTTTCTCGCCAGGTACCCACTAAATAGCAGATTCAACGTACAGAACTACGAAATAGGCGATTCAACGCACCGAACTACGCGAGATCCATTCATTCTGTGTGCTATAGCCCGTAGATAACGAAATCAAGCTGTCTTTTAATGGCTAATGATATCCACCTCAGCTGCTCACCGATGTGCATCGGATCCATCTTCTATCAACCTAACATATTCAACCCCGCTGCATGACATATAGCCACCCTTTCTTGGCATGTAATATAAAAGTACGCCGTAGTCTATAACGCGACTTTTTGAAAGTCTTTCCGACAGATTTTTCCGGTCAAAATCCGGCAGCAATTCATTGGAATCCCAAGTTTGATAGCTATTTTCTGCATAATCAATGGCTCCCAAGGGTTTTTCAGGGCGCTGAATCCAAATATGCAGTTAAAAAACCATTTTAACTGCTAAAATTCAAGATTTAACCTCATTTCTTCCGCCGGATTCCGTCACCAGAATCTCCAAAAAGTCCCATTATAGACAACTCCTAAAAGTACATATGAGCCAACAAACCCAAATAACTAGAAAATACGCTTTAATCCCGATTCCCTATGACTCACGCAGGTCTCTTAAATAATAAATTCCACCGGGAGAACTACGTGAGTAATATGTAAAACTGGTGCTACTGGTAGCGCATGAAACAATCAGTAAAACTGGTGCTACTGGTAGCGCATGAAACAGTCAGTGGATTGACCCTGAGCACCGATTGCAAGGCCGCAAGTCTTCCATATGCCGGTGACAAGGGATGAAAAACAGGCGGTGCACCCAGACAGAGAGATTAACTGACTGCAGACTGCTACGCGGTAGGCAGCCTGTGGCGCGTTCCTTTGAATTGCCGAATGGTCGTTCCGGGCCGCGTTTTGTATCAAGAGTAGGGTAAGGATCACTTAGTTGGAATGGCTTCGTATTTTAAGCGCCCACCACCAGTGGTAGTAACATTACAGCTGAGGCAAAGTCGAATGACCTAATCGTCATGGTTCCCTCAAATGAAATAATAGCAAATGGCAAACGTTGCTGTGAATCGCCCATTTTATAGCCGTCGTGGGGCATGGATGTGTGGTAGGATTTCCGTGACGGTAAGAAATAGGGTAAATTTGTGTTTAGTAATTATTTTTATGTGATTTTTTAGATTTTAGAGAAATTAGATCAAAAAATTTACTCATTTTAAAAAGTTTACACTAAAGACAATTATCTTTAAATTCCTGCAGAGAAATTTTAAATTCCTGCAGAGAAATTAGACCAGAAAAACCCACCTCAAAAGTTTCTAAAAGGTCATATTAAAGACAATTAGCTTTTAGGAGTTGTCTTTTTAGTGCGATTTTTAAATTTTAGAAATATTTTAAAATTTATTTTGCAAAAGTAATTTCGATTATTAAAATATATTTTTAATTATATTCTGAAATGAATGCATTTTATTCTGTTTGGATAACTATTTTGGTGAAAAGAAAAGCCCTATTAAAAAATACAACATAATTTTTTAGCATTATGAAATGGACTCATTTCACTTGGGAAACCATTTTTTTAAGTCTCATTCTTAGTTAATTGTATTAGGTTTTAGTATTTTAGTATTTTAATATTGTTAAATGTAATATAGTTTTAAATTCTGAGAATATTAGAAATTTAGATTTAAAAAATAAAATCAATTATTAAAACTATATTCCAATTATATCATGAAATGGATGTATTTAGTTTGGTTTAGGTATCATTTTGGTGGGAAAAAAAGCCTTACTAAATTTTTTTTACAAGATAACTCTTTCTCTCTTGAAGCTTTTCGAGTATTAACTAAAAATCGCTCTTTCTCTCTTGAAGCTTTTCGAGTATTAACTAAAAATCGTATGCGTTTCCCACACCTTACAAGTTAAAAAGAGCAATTAATATTTTAATTCACTATTAAATTTATTATAGAGTGTCTATATTTAATCTAGCCATATAAATTAATTTCAGAAATGTTTTAAAATTTAATTTACAAAATTAACTTCAATTATTAAAATATATTTTTAATTATACTCTGAACTGGATGTATTTTATTTTGTTTGTGTAATTATTTTAGTGAAAAAAAGAGGCCCACTAAAAAAATACAATATTATTTTTAGTAATATGAAATGGATGTCTTTAATTTACCATTTTTTTAATATCATTCTTACCTAATTGTACTCGGTTTTAGTATTTTAGTATTTTAATATTGTTAAATGTAATTTAATTTAAAATTTTGAGAATATTTCAAAACCAGATTTAAAAAATAAAGTCAATTGTTAAAAATATATTCCAATTATACCATGAAATGGATGTATTTCATTTGTTTTAGGCAACTATTTTGGTGAAAAGAAGAGTCTCACCCAAAAAAAAATAATACAAGATAACTATTCCTGCCTTGAAGCTTTCACAGTAACTCATTCCAACTCATGAGTAGTTGGCCACTTGTAAGTGACCATTTCAAATTAAAAATGGTAAGTGTTTCTCACACCTTACAGGTTAAAAAGAGTAATTCATATTTTAATTCACTATTAAATTTATTATAGAAAGTCTATATTTAATGTAGCCATATAAGTTAAATTTTAGAAATATTTTAAAATTTGATTTACAAAA
This sequence comes from Pinus taeda, assembly GCA_000404065.3. Classification (NCBI taxonomy): domain Eukaryota; kingdom Viridiplantae; phylum Streptophyta; class Pinopsida; order Pinales; family Pinaceae; genus Pinus; species Pinus taeda. Next base: position 148,423 of record APFE031614895.1, on the reverse strand, counting down.
GTAAACGCAATTGTTAAAATATATTTTTAATTATATTCTAAAGTGGAAGCGTTTTATTTTGTTTGGTTAATTATTTTGGTGAAAAGAAGAGCCCCACTAAAAAAATACAATATAATTTTTTAGCATGGATGTATTTCATTTTGCTTGGGAAACCATTTTTTTAATATCATTCTTACTTCTTACTTAATTGTACTAGGTTTTAGTATTTTAGTATTTTAATATTGTTAAAGAAATTTAATTTTTAATTTTGGAGAATATTCCAATTTATGTTAAAAAATAAAGTCAATTATTAAAATATATTCCAATTATACCATGAAATGGATGTATTTCATTTGGTTTAGGCAACCATTTTAGTGAAAAGAAGAGCCTCACCAAAAAAAAAAAATCAAGATAAATCTTCCTATCTTGAAGCTTTCAGAGTAACTGATTCAAACTCACGACCAGTTTGTTGAGAAATCTAGGGCATTCAAAGTTACCAATTTCTCTGCTTGATAATTGCTTGTGATATGCTTTTACTTCTTAGCTTATGAATTTTTCTTTGTTAGCTTATTAGTGTGTTCTCTTCATCAAGACAATTACTAAAATAAGTAAAGACAAGTGACACAGTAGGTAGGCTTCTTCAGATAGGGCCAAAACCTCTCACCTCTTGAGAGGAAAACCAGGAAAAAAAAATCTTCTTTCAGATCTTCAATTGATAAGTACCAAGACCATAAAACAGAACCTTGACTCTAGTATCCTCCCAAGAATCTTGACAGAAACCTTGATGCTTTTCTTCTTTCCTTCCTTGCCTTCCTTGTTCATGAACTTCTCTCCTTCTCAGCTTCTTCTAGAGAAACTTGGTCTCTAGGTATTTTACTTCGACCTTCCTAGTATAATCCTCCTCTTGCTACCCCAGAAGAAACATCGCTACCCTAACTTCGCACTGCCTAGAAGAATCTTTGCTACATCAACTTTGCATTGCCAAGAAGCATTTTCGATGTACCAACTGCGCACTACCTAGAAGAATATTCGTTATACCCAGAAGAAAATTTGTACTTCTCTTTGCTACTCCTACTTCACACTTCTTTTCACCCTGTCTTCGTACTTCTTTTTAGACCGAATTCATGTTTAACTTCTTGTCTAAATTGTATGTCACCAAATGAGGTCGAGTTGGGCTATTTATACACTTCTTCACTTGACTTTAGGCCAACTTGACAACTGGAGTTAGGTTGACTTTATCTAGTAGCTTCTTCATCATTTGTAGGCCGACTTGAAGAGGTTATGCGGCAATTTCTTAGAGGATACTTTACATAGACAATATTGACCTTTTACAAAGTGTAACATGACTTCATTTACATGACAATGAATCTTACATTTTATGAATAGATGATAAATAAATCCTAAAGACTCTAAATGGGAGTCTTGACTCAAAAACAAAATCCCTTGCTCATGAAAGCCATGAAGCAAGTCAGTATAATAATTTCATTTTTCTTATTTACATCTGTATTATATAAAATCATCATTACATGTCATTATGAAGACTGGACCTAGTTACACTTTTCAACACTCCCTTTTAAGTAGGGAGGTATTCATAATGGTACCTTGGACTTTATCAATCTGAAGAATCTCTCATAAGAAGAATTCAGACTTGTAACTTATTTGTATAGCATCATATCAACCAACATTATTATATAGCAAGGCCTTGACTAGCACCTCCATATCTCCACAAGATATTAAGCCCAATGCTCACGATACCAATGATTTATAGACACACTCATCATTGTCTCTTTAGGAACATACCCTACTTGGTTTCACTCGGGATATGCTCCATGAGAACTATTCTTATCTTGAACTCCCCAATCCTCAAAGAATATTGGTTCTCCACGACTACTCTTCCATGCAATGCCCTATCTCATCCCAAAGAGTATCAGATGCCAAAGGATTACACAATCCTCCATTCTGCCTTCCCAAGTGAAGATCAGAATAACATGCCTGTCTCTTCTTTTCAAACTAGGAGGACATATTCCAATAAAGGAATGTACTCATTCCTTATCACAAAGGAATGTACCTAAGCTCCCTATTTAGGAATTTTTAAGTTTCTTCCAAGTAAGAAACTTATTTTCATGATCCCTCTTTACTAGGGACCTACCGCAGCTCCTCATGCAGGGATCCTGAAATAACCAGCGTCTCAAAGAGCTCCTTCCTTCGATGTCATGAATTTCTTCTTCGTCAATTAGTATTCATCTTTGGGAACTTCTATATAGGGCACATATCATCTAGCACTTTTTAACCATGAGTTAGTCATGTCCTTAACTCATCAGAAAGTGATCCATCAGATTTTCCATCTAGATTTCCTTCATGTCATTCTACTTTCATGCCATATTTGATAAGGACATTACATCCTTCTATATGATTTAATTGGAAGTCATTTACAGATCTTCCCTTCGATAGTCCTACAAAAGCCCAACCAGATGTTAGTTAAAAAATAATTAATGAATACTTCAACTCTAAATTACCTTTGTGATGATATTTCCCCATGACATCTTCCTATAAGTATCAAAATCCTGCATGCAGATTGACACATCTCCCACATATATCCATTGTCAAGGGTCTCGATCTTTTTTTGACTTCTATCAGGGTCTTCATATCTTTCTGGGAGATATTCTGGTCAAATCTACTTGGACTTCAAATGTTGAATGTCTTTATCCTTTTTTGCATATAATCTCGACCTCTTCCTATCTTCTCTCACACCCTTCATTCCCAGGAGCTCACAATCATAGTTCCTTGATTATATTTAGCTTCGTCGTGACTCATCTGAGAATATATATTATTATGATTTCATCTAGTGTGACTTGTGGTTTTGCCATAATCTTTTGTAGGAGGAGATCCTTTCTTTTCTTGATCATATTTCCCAGGATCGAAATAGTGATCCATATTTTCTGCAACCATATGACATGACTTTCATAATAATCTATGCAAGCATGCATACCTCATCTTTCTTTTGGTCATTCAAACTTCATGTACTAGCTTCATTTAAGAGGACTTTATCTGTTGGACCTGATTTCCTGTTATGTCATCATACCATCATTCCTTGAATCTCACGAGTTAGAATTCCTTATGAAAACCTTTGCTTCCTTCTACATCGGTGAATCCTTTGATGAGAATTTTATCTGAGAAACTAAAGGATCTTTCACAATCTCACCCGACATATGTTTTCTTCTATGATGATCCTAGTCGGGGATGACCTCTGCTAATATAAGTTTTAATGAGATTTCCTAAGAGATTCCAATTCGTTGTAATCAGTAGGATCTATACCAGACATAATTTCTACTTCCTATGTCATGAGCTCTTACTTCTAATGATTTTATCACAATGCTTATTTCTAATATGATGCATCCTATCTTATTTACATTGCTTCCCATCTATAATTTACAAGTGAAAGGAACGTTCTAATGAATAATATCATCTCAGGCATCTTTTTTCTTCTTCCTTCTTACACTTCTTAGTCTTAGGTTCCTTTACTTCCTTAGTAGAATAGTCTTCTTCCCTGTCCCTCTTGCAATTAGGACAACCTTTTCTATAGTGCCCAAAATTATGACAACCATAGAATCTTTCTTTAGCTATCTTCTTCCTTTTCTTCTTTGGATTACTAAATTTCCAAATCTTCCCTTTCATCTTGTCATTATTTGTTTCCTTCTATCTAATCTTTCATCACTTTCATTCATCAACCTATTTTCCTTTGCTTTGCAAAAAGCACATAATATGATGAATGAGATGGCTTATTATTCCCTAGAAGAAATGACATTACTTTGTTCATCATTTAATGCATTTAGAATATCTGAGATTATATTGTTATTAGATACCATCTCTCCTAGATACTTCAATTGACCTTTTATTTGATATTCTTTAGAGAGACATGACGATATCCATTCATCCTTTGATACTTTCAATTTATGAAGATCAGATCTAAATGATAAGATATTTTCTATCATGCTTCTAGAGAAAAGTTCTCCCATATTATCATATATTTCTTTAGATGTCTCAAGCTTGGCTACAAAGGAAATGAGTGAATCTTTGATGGACTCCTTGAGAATCTTTTGAGCCTTGAAATGCCTTTCCATGTATTCAAACAATGGTTGTTCTTCAAATGGCTTGGAGGCATTCCCATGGACATGATCAATGACTTCATTTACTTCAAGGACAATGTTTATCCTTATCTTTCAAACAAGGAAGTTTGATATCCCAACTAGCTTTTGGTCTTCCTTGAAATATGAAGTCATTTTTTACTAGATTGTATCATAATAAGAGGTACTTACTTGAGAAGATCAAATATTCAACTTGATGATGAACTTGTTGGTTCTTATTTCAAATATTTTGGTGGGGGAGGACTACCTTCTATGAGATCGTTGCCTCAATAGATAGAGGATTGACTTTTGATTCAATCTTTCTTAGGTTTGAAGAGCTTCCAATTTCTTTGAAGTGCTTCTAGGGTTTCAGACTTTCTTCCTTCTTCCTTCTTCGATCTAGGGCTTCTTTGATGTAGATCTTGATCTTGTTGATAACCTTCCAATTGTTTTGAAGCCTTCTATGAATATTGATTCTTGTGTGTCAACTTGTTTTGACCACCTCTTCTTGCCTTCAACACCTAAGATATGATACCATGTTGAGAAATGTAGGGCATTCAAAGTTAACAATTTCTTTGCTTGATAATTTCTTGTGATATTATTTTACTTCTTAGCTTATAAAATTTTCTTTGTTAACTTATTAGTTTTCTCTCTTCATCAAGAAAATTACCAAAATAAATAAATACAAGTGACGTAGTACATAGGATTCTTCAGCGAGGGCCAAAACCTAGCACCTCTTGAGAGGAAAACCCGATAAAATTATTCTTTCATATCTTCAACTCATAAGTACCAAGACCATAACATAGACCCTTGACTCTAGTATCCTCCCCTGAATATTGTCACAAACCTTGATGATTTTCTTATTTCCTTCCTTGACTTCCTTGTTCCTAAACTGCTCTCCTTCTTGGCTTCTTCTAGAGAAACTTGGTCTCTAGGTCTTTTACTTTGACCTTCCTAGTATAAACCTCCTCTTGTTACCCTTGAAGAAGCTTCGTTTCCCTAAGTTCGTGCTGCTCAGAAGAATCTTTGTAGTAGCAACTTTTCACTTGCCAGAAGAATTCTCGCTGTACCAACTTCGCACTACCCAAAAGAATCTTCGTGTACCTAGAAGATAGATACCCAAAAGAAACTTCGCACTTCTCTTTATTTCTCCTACTTCATACTTCTTTTCACCTTCTCTTTGTACTTCTTTCTAGACGGAATTTAGATAGAACTTCTTGTCTGAATTGTGTGTCACCAAATGAGGACGAGTTAGGCTATTTATACACTTCTTCACTTGACCTTTAGGCCGACTTGATAGTTGGATTCAGGCCAACTTTATCTAGCAACTTCTTCACTATTTGTAGGTCAACTTAAAGAGGTTATTTGACAAGTTCTTATAGGATACTTTACATAGACAATATTGACCTTTTACAAAGTGTAGCATGACTTCATTTACATGACGATGACTCTTATATTTTATGACTAGATGACAAATAAATCCTAAAGACTCTCAATGGGAGTCTTGACTCAAAAACGAAATCCTTGCTCATGAAAGCCAAGAAGGAAGTCAATATAATGATTTCATTTTTCTTATTTACATCTTTATTACATAAAATCATAATTACATGTCATTGTGAAGACCAAACCTAGTTACACGTTTTAACATCGTTCACCACTTGTAAGTGACCTTTTAAAATTAACTAAAAATAGTATGTGTTTGCCACACCTTACAATTTAAAAGGAGCAAGTAATATTTGAATTCACTATTAAATTTATTAAAGAAGGTCTGTATTTAATTTAGCCGTATAAATTAATTTTTAGAAATATTTTAAAATTCGATTTACAAAATTAACCTCAATTAATAAAAAATATTTTAACATATAATGGATATATTTTATTTTGTTTGATTAATTGTTTTGGCCAAAAGAAGAGCCCCACTAAAAAAAACTACAATATTATTTTTTTTACCCTTGATGTATTTCATTTTGCTTGGGAAACCATTTTTTTAATATCATTCTTACTTAATTGTACTAGGTTTTAGTATTTTAATATTGGTAAATGTAACTTAATTTTAAATTTTGAGAATATTTCAAAATCAGATTTTAAAAATAAAGTCAATTGTTAAAAATATATTCCAATTATACCATGAAATGGATGTATTTCATTTGGCTTAGGCAACTATTTTGGTGAAAAAAGAGCCCCGCCCAAAAATAATAATACAAGACAACTATTCTTGTCTTGAAGCTTTCAGAGTAACTGATTGAAACTATGAGTAGTTCACTAATTCTAAGTGACCATTTCAAATTAACTAAAAATGGTATGTGTTTCCCACACATTACAAGTTAAAAAGAGCAATTCATATTTTAATTCACTATTAAATTTATTATAGAAAGTCTATATTTAATGTAGCCATATAAATTAAATTTTAGAAATATTTTAAAATTTGATTTACAAAAGTAAACGCAATTGTTAAAATATATTTTTAATTATATTCTAAAGTGGAAGCGTTTTATTTTGTTTGGTTAATTATTTTGGTGAAAAGAAGAGCCCCACTAAAAAAATACAATATAATTTTTTAGCATGGATGTATTTCATTTTGCTTGGGAAACCATTTTTTTAATCTCATTCTTACTTAGTTGTACTATGTTTTAGTATTTTAGTATTTTAATATTATTAAATGTAATATAGTTTTAAATTTTGAGAATATTGGAAATTTAGATTTAAAAAATAAAGTTAATTATTAAAAATATATTCCAATTATACCATGAAGTGGATGTATTTAGTTTGGTTTAGGCAACCATTTTGGTGGAAAAAAAGCCTCACCCAAAAAAATAAATAATACAAGATAACTCTTCCTCTTTTGAAGCTTTAGGAGTATTAACTAAAAATCGTATGTGTTTTCCACACCTTACATGTCACGCCCCTACACTAGATTTAGTCTTTCAACCACTTATAGTGAGGTGCGGCACCACCGAACACTTTCTTTTCACCAATACTTATGTTCATGGACTATGCCTTAACATTCGATACTTAGTTTATTTTTCTTTACCAAGTATTAAGATTAGCCTTTATACTAATGAACACCCATACAAATTCATTATCCACAACAATTAACACATATACACAATTGCAACAGTATAAACGGAGGGGCAACTCCCTGATATGAGTTTGGCCGATTCAATATATTTTCCACTTTTTATAAAAATACAAGTATTACCTTGGAAACCTCAAGTTTCATACTTAGACAAATTTCCAACCTTGTGTCCTTGCCACCAAGTTTCCACCTCATGCACACCTTGCACAGTGGTCACCTTCACAATCCACACTTAGTCATTTTTCCAGTTTGTTAACTCGTGTGCACGGGCGCCCTCACCAGGTACCCACCTCGTGCACGACTCGGTTGGGCAGGCGTGCTTTTGTGCGACCCTCCACCCAACTCGTTTCCACCTGAGTCACCAAACCGTCGGGCGGGCGCGCCTTCGTGCGGCCCTCCACCCGAACTTGTTCATCAGTAGGGCGGGCGCGCCTTTGTGCGACCCTCCACCCAAAAATGCTCAACACTAGCGGGCGCGCCTTTGTGCAGCCCTCCACCCAAACTCGTTCAACACGTGCGGGCATGCCTTCATGCGGCCCTCCACCCGAACTCGTTCAACACGGGCGGGGGCGCCTTCGTGCGGCCCTCCACTCAAACTTGTTCAACACAGGCGGGCGTGCCTTTGTGTAGCCCTCCACCCTAACTCGTTCAATCGACTACCCATTCAAGCTTCTGCTCGACCGTGCCTTCATGCACGGTATACCTGCAGCTCACCCGAACTGTGTCACCGGCTTGTAGCTTGCCCGAAGTGTGGGCACATAATACCTACGCCCTTTGCACTTCTAAACTGCACCTCGTCTTCCACCAACTCACAGCTCGTATGAACTCCTTGTGATGGTTGTTCGATTGATCACTACTCTAACTCGTCCATATGTTCAGAAATATATACGGGCTGTAGCATGGTTCGCTCGCTTAGCTGATTCGTTTATTTCGTGCAGCTTGCCCATGAGGTGGGTCGGCCTGCCCAACTCGTAGGATTTCCCCCTCAACTCACCCAACACCTATAAACTTGTCCATGGACTTGTCTTCTTCACATTCCGCCTATGTCTCTCGCTCGCAGTTCTCACGGTGATGATGCCTCGGACCGCAGGTCCTTACATTTTCCTCCACCTGAAGTCATTGTCATCCTCAATAATATGCCATCCCGGTAACCATCTGCCACCAAGATCATCATCTTGTCCAAGATAACCATTTCATCCCTGGTCTATGATACTAGTCATCCCATATACTGCAAACATCCTTGCAACATATGTAAAACAACTGTTTCCATCATGTGTCGTCCCATCCTATGAACTATTGTCAGATACTCCAAAATAATTCCAACATCTCTCTGGTACATTGCTAGCCCTCATGACTCAAAGTAGTCTGGTGATCAGTCCAACTGTCATGCTCAAATCATAAGAATGCACATCCTTATGTCTACACTAGCCTTTTCTTAGACTCTGCCACATCCTGGACTCACCAAGAATCTCTCCCATGCTCAGGTCCATGGAAACTCCATCCTATCTGCAACATGTCACGATGTTAATGCCAAACCATTCCTGCATCACCTGTCATACCTACTCAACCTATTTTAAGGACTCACTGCAATGAGCAACTAACAATGAGCCCCATCTTCTAAGTCATCTAAGAAGATGTGGAGTGAGTAGAGTTTGAAGGCTCACCCTCACTAATAAGCTCAATCCATCTGTCAGGATCCTCTATCTCTATCTTTTGCAGATATGCAGCCTGATCCTCCTCATGGACATTTGGCCTCACATAAACATCGTCGTCATCATCATCCTCAACCTCCTCTAGCCTTCTTGATAATTCTAAGATACTATCAGATAGTGCCCTAGTAACCAATGACTATTCAGTAAGCTTTGCCTCAATAGTAGACAATCGCTTACACACATCTTCCATGCATTTCTCGTCCTCCATCTGCATCACTGCTAGTTTACAATCAGGTCTGGTCACACCAATGGGTACATCGTCCCTTTCATCGTAAATGTACAACTTCTTCAAATGTGGAACAATCATCGCATCATATTGTTTCAAGAATTCCATTCCCAGCATAGTTTCATAGTCATCATTCTGCACTATAGTGAAGTCGACTTTCCCGGTCCACTCACCTAGTGTTGTGTCCACTCTTTCAGCTACACCAATCACAGAATCAGGAGGAGAATTCACTGTCTTCATTTGTGCCTTCACTGATACAAACTTCAGCCCAATCCTTCTCACAACATCCTCACTCATGAAGTTGTGAGTAGCCCCACTATCCACCATAGTGAGCACATCAGCACCCCCAATCTTCATCCGAACATACTCCAAGTTGTTCCTTTCCGGATCTCTTTGAGAGACCACTTCCATAGCAGCTGCAGCTCCAAGTATCTCCATCATCCCCATAGAAGCTTCCTCTTTCTTCGTATTAGACTATGCAATAGTGGTCACTTTCAGTCTAGAAGGACAATTCTTCACTGTATGTGGTTCAACACATATCTAACACTTCAATGCTTTCTTCGTCTTCGTCTTCTCATCCGATTTCGAAGCATCATCCTTCTTCCTCTCTTTCGGCTTATCGAACTTCTTCTTTTTCTCATCAGAAGTTTCATGATAATGCTCCACCAAATGATCCACAGCAGCAAAAGATTCCTCAAGTGTCTTAATCTTCTTCCTCTTCACTTCATTGCGTGCCCAAGGTTTCAATCCAATAATGAAGTTGAACACCTTGTCCTTCTCCGCCATGTCAGGAAGTTCCAAAACTGCACTTGCAAACTCCCGCTGATATGTTTGTAGGTTCCTTGTCTGCTTGATAAACTT
>APFE031614895.1:100345-138435 GCA_000404065.3 Pinus taeda | reverse complement strand
TCTTTCCGACAGATTTTTCCGGTCAAAATCCGGCAGCAATTCATTGGAATCCCAAGTTTGATAGCTATTTTCTGCATAATCAATGGCTCCCAAGGGTTTTTCAGGGCGCTGAATCCAAATATGCAGTTAAAAAACCATTTTAACTGCTAAAATTCAAGATTTAACCTCATTTCTTCCGCCGGATTCCGTCACCAGAATCTCCAAAAAGTCCCATTATAGACAACTCCTAAAAGTACATATGAGCCAACAAACCCAAATAACTAGAAAATACGCTTTAATCCCGATTCCCTATGACTCACGCAGGTCTCTTAAATAATAAATTCCACCGGGAGAACTACGTGAGTAATATGTAAAACTGGTGCTACTGGTAGCGCATGAAACAATCAGTAAAACTGGTGCTACTGGTAGCGCATGAAACAGTCAGTGGATTGACCCTGAGCACCGATTGCAAGGCCGCAAGTCTTCCATATGCCGGTGACAAGGGATGAAAAACAGGCGGTGCACCCAGACAGAGAGATTAACTGACTGCAGACTGCTACGCGGTAGGCAGCCTGTGGCGCGTTCCTTTGAATTGCCGAATGGTCGTTCCGGGCCGCGTTTTGTATCAAGAGTAGGGTAAGGATCACTTAGTTGGAATGGCTTCGTATTTTAAGCGCCCACCACCAGTGGTAGTAACATTACAGCTGAGGCAAAGTCGAATGACCTAATCGTCATGGTTCCCTCAAATGAAATAATAGCAAATGGCAAACGTTGCTGTGAATCGCCCATTTTATAGCCGTCGTGGGGCATGGATGTGTGGTAGGATTTCCGTGACGGTAAGAAATAGGGTAAATTTGTGTTTAGTAATTATTTTTATGTGATTTTTTAGATTTTAGAGAAATTAGATCAAAAAATTTACTCATTTTAAAAAGTTTACACTAAAGACAATTATCTTTAAATTCCTGCAGAGAAATTTTAAATTCCTGCAGAGAAATTAGACCAGAAAAACCCACCTCAAAAGTTTCTAAAAGGTCATATTAAAGACAATTAGCTTTTAGGAGTTGTCTTTTTAGTGCGATTTTTAAATTTTAGAAATATTTTAAAATTTATTTTGCAAAAGTAATTTCGATTATTAAAATATATTTTTAATTATATTCTGAAATGAATGCATTTTATTCTGTTTGGATAACTATTTTGGTGAAAAGAAAAGCCCTATTAAAAAATACAACATAATTTTTTAGCATTATGAAATGGACTCATTTCACTTGGGAAACCATTTTTTTAAGTCTCATTCTTAGTTAATTGTATTAGGTTTTAGTATTTTAGTATTTTAATATTGTTAAATGTAATATAGTTTTAAATTCTGAGAATATTAGAAATTTAGATTTAAAAAATAAAATCAATTATTAAAACTATATTCCAATTATATCATGAAATGGATGTATTTAGTTTGGTTTAGGTATCATTTTGGTGGGAAAAAAAGCCTTACTAAATTTTTTTTACAAGATAACTCTTTCTCTCTTGAAGCTTTTCGAGTATTAACTAAAAATCGCTCTTTCTCTCTTGAAGCTTTTCGAGTATTAACTAAAAATCGTATGCGTTTCCCACACCTTACAAGTTAAAAAGAGCAATTAATATTTTAATTCACTATTAAATTTATTATAGAGTGTCTATATTTAATCTAGCCATATAAATTAATTTCAGAAATGTTTTAAAATTTAATTTACAAAATTAACTTCAATTATTAAAATATATTTTTAATTATACTCTGAACTGGATGTATTTTATTTTGTTTGTGTAATTATTTTAGTGAAAAAAAGAGGCCCACTAAAAAAATACAATATTATTTTTAGTAATATGAAATGGATGTCTTTAATTTACCATTTTTTTAATATCATTCTTACCTAATTGTACTCGGTTTTAGTATTTTAGTATTTTAATATTGTTAAATGTAATTTAATTTAAAATTTTGAGAATATTTCAAAACCAGATTTAAAAAATAAAGTCAATTGTTAAAAATATATTCCAATTATACCATGAAATGGATGTATTTCATTTGTTTTAGGCAACTATTTTGGTGAAAAGAAGAGTCTCACCCAAAAAAAAATAATACAAGATAACTATTCCTGCCTTGAAGCTTTCACAGTAACTCATTCCAACTCATGAGTAGTTGGCCACTTGTAAGTGACCATTTCAAATTAAAAATGGTAAGTGTTTCTCACACCTTACAGGTTAAAAAGAGTAATTCATATTTTAATTCACTATTAAATTTATTATAGAAAGTCTATATTTAATGTAGCCATATAAGTTAAATTTTAGAAATATTTTAAAAGATTTGATTTACAGAAAGTAACACAATTTTTAAAAATATTTGTTTATTAGTATTCTGAAAGTGGAAGTAGTTTTATTTTGTTTGTTAATTTTTTGTTGAAAGAAAGAGCCCCACTAAAAATACAATATTAATTTTTTAGCTGGATGGTATTTCATTTTGCTGGGAAACCATTATTTTTAAGTATTATTTCTTACTTAATTGTACTACGGTTTTAGTAATTTTAGTATTTTTTAATATTGTTAAAAGAAATTTTATTTTAATTGAAATATTCCAAATTTATGTTTAAAAATAAAGTGAGTTATTAAAATATTCCAATTATACCATGAAATGGATGTATTTCATTTGGTTTAGGCAACCATTTTAGTGAAAAGAAGAGCCTCACCAAAAAAAAAAAATCAAGATAAATCTTCCTATCTTGAAGCTTTCAGAGTAACTGATTCAAACTCACGACCAGTTTGTTGAGAAATCTAGGGCATTCAAAGTTACCAATTTCTCTGCTTGATAATTGCTTGTGATATGCTTTTACTTCTTAGCTTATGAATTTTTCTTTGTTAGCTTATTAGTGTGTTCTCTTCATCAAGACAATTACTAAAATAAGTAAAGACAAGTGACACAGTAGGTAGGCTTCTTCAGATAGGGCCAAAACCTCTCACCTCTTGAGAGGAAAACCAGGAAAAAAAAATCTTCTTTCAGATCTTCAATTGATAAGTACCAAGACCATAAAACAGAACCTTGACTCTAGTATCCTCCCAAGAATCTTGACAGAAACCTTGATGCTTTTCTTCTTTCCTTCCTTGCCTTCCTTGTTCATGAACTTCTCTCCTTCTCAGCTTCTTCTAGAGAAACTTGGTCTCTAGGTATTTTACTTCGACCTTCCTAGTATAATCCTCCTCTTGCTACCCCAGAAGAAACATCGCTACCCTAACTTCGCACTGCCTAGAAGAATCTTTGCTACATCAACTTTGCATTGCCAAGAAGCATTTTCGATGTACCAACTGCGCACTACCTAGAAGAATATTCGTTATACCCAGAAGAAAATTTGTACTTCTCTTTGCTACTCCTACTTCACACTTCTTTTCACCCTGTCTTCGTACTTCTTTTTAGACCGAATTCATGTTTAACTTCTTGTCTAAATTGTATGTCACCAAATGAGGTCGAGTTGGGCTATTTATACACTTCTTCACTTGACTTTAGGCCAACTTGACAACTGGAGTTAGGTTGACTTTATCTAGTAGCTTCTTCATCATTTGTAGGCCGACTTGAAGAGGTTATGCGGCAATTTCTTAGAGGATACTTTACATAGACAATATTGACCTTTTACAAAGTGTAACATGACTTCATTTACATGACAATGAATCTTACATTTTATGAATAGATGATAAATAAATCCTAAAGACTCTAAATGGGAGTCTTGACTCAAAAACAAAATCCCTTGCTCATGAAAGCCATGAAGCAAGTCAGTATAATAATTTCATTTTTCTTATTTACATCTGTATTATATAAAATCATCATTACATGTCATTATGAAGACTGGACCTAGTTACACTTTTCAACACTCCCTTTTAAGTAGGGAGGTATTCATAATGGTACCTTGGACTTTATCAATCTGAAGAATCTCTCATAAGAAGAATTCAGACTTGTAACTTATTTGTATAGCATCATATCAACCAACATTATTATATAGCAAGGCCTTGACTAGCACCTCCATATCTCCACAAGATATTAAGCCCAATGCTCACGATACCAATGATTTATAGACACACTCATCATTGTCTCTTTAGGAACATACCCTACTTGGTTTCACTCGGGATATGCTCCATGAGAACTATTCTTATCTTGAACTCCCCAATCCTCAAAGAATATTGGTTCTCCACGACTACTCTTCCATGCAATGCCCTATCTCATCCCAAAGAGTATCAGATGCCAAAGGATTACACAATCCTCCATTCTGCCTTCCCAAGTGAAGATCAGAATAACATGCCTGTCTCTTCTTTTCAAACTAGGAGGACATATTCCAATAAAGGAATGTACTCATTCCTTATCACAAAGGAATGTACCTAAGCTCCCTATTTAGGAATTTTTAAGTTTCTTCCAAGTAAGAAACTTATTTTCATGATCCCTCTTTACTAGGGACCTACCGCAGCTCCTCATGCAGGGATCCTGAAATAACCAGCGTCTCAAAGAGCTCCTTCCTTCGATGTCATGAATTTCTTCTTCGTCAATTAGTATTCATCTTTGGGAACTTCTATATAGGGCACATATCATCTAGCACTTTTTAACCATGAGTTAGTCATGTCCTTAACTCATCAGAAAGTGATCCATCAGATTTTCCATCTAGATTTCCTTCATGTCATTCTACTTTCATGCCATATTTGATAAGGACATTACATCCTTCTATATGATTTAATTGGAAGTCATTTACAGATCTTCCCTTCGATAGTCCTACAAAAGCCCAACCAGATGTTAGTTAAAAAATAATTAATGAATACTTCAACTCTAAATTACCTTTGTGATGATATTTCCCCATGACATCTTCCTATAAGTATCAAAATCCTGCATGCAGATTGACACATCTCCCACATATATCCATTGTCAAGGGTCTCGATCTTTTTTTGACTTCTATCAGGGTCTTCATATCTTTCTGGGAGATATTCTGGTCAAATCTACTTGGACTTCAAATGTTGAATGTCTTTATCCTTTTTTGCATATAATCTCGACCTCTTCCTATCTTCTCTCACACCCTTCATTCCCAGGAGCTCACAATCATAGTTCCTTGATTATATTTAGCTTCGTCGTGACTCATCTGAGAATATATATTATTATGATTTCATCTAGTGTGACTTGTGGTTTTGCCATAATCTTTTGTAGGAGGAGATCCTTTCTTTTCTTGATCATATTTCCCAGGATCGAAATAGTGATCCATATTTTCTGCAACCATATGACATGACTTTCATAATAATCTATGCAAGCATGCATACCTCATCTTTCTTTTGGTCATTCAAACTTCATGTACTAGCTTCATTTAAGAGGACTTTATCTGTTGGACCTGATTTCCTGTTATGTCATCATACCATCATTCCTTGAATCTCACGAGTTAGAATTCCTTATGAAAACCTTTGCTTCCTTCTACATCGGTGAATCCTTTGATGAGAATTTTATCTGAGAAACTAAAGGATCTTTCACAATCTCACCCGACATATGTTTTCTTCTATGATGATCCTAGTCGGGGATGACCTCTGCTAATATAAGTTTTAATGAGATTTCCTAAGAGATTCCAATTCGTTGTAATCAGTAGGATCTATACCAGACATAATTTCTACTTCCTATGTCATGAGCTCTTACTTCTAATGATTTTATCACAATGCTTATTTCTAATATGATGCATCCTATCTTATTTACATTGCTTCCCATCTATAATTTACAAGTGAAAGGAACGTTCTAATGAATAATATCATCTCAGGCATCTTTTTTCTTCTTCCTTCTTACACTTCTTAGTCTTAGGTTCCTTTACTTCCTTAGTAGAATAGTCTTCTTCCCTGTCCCTCTTGCAATTAGGACAACCTTTTCTATAGTGCCCAAAATTATGACAACCATAGAATCTTTCTTTAGCTATCTTCTTCCTTTTCTTCTTTGGATTACTAAATTTCCAAATCTTCCCTTTCATCTTGTCATTATTTGTTTCCTTCTATCTAATCTTTCATCACTTTCATTCATCAACCTATTTTCCTTTGCTTTGCAAAAAGCACATAATATGATGAATGAGATGGCTTATTATTCCCTAGAAGAAATGACATTACTTTGTTCATCATTTAATGCATTTAGAATATCTGAGATTATATTGTTATTAGATACCATCTCTCCTAGATACTTCAATTGACCTTTTATTTGATATTCTTTAGAGAGACATGACGATATCCATTCATCCTTTGATACTTTCAATTTATGAAGATCAGATCTAAATGATAAGATATTTTCTATCATGCTTCTAGAGAAAAGTTCTCCCATATTATCATATATTTCTTTAGATGTCTCAAGCTTGGCTACAAAGGAAATGAGTGAATCTTTGATGGACTCCTTGAGAATCTTTTGAGCCTTGAAATGCCTTTCCATGTATTCAAACAATGGTTGTTCTTCAAATGGCTTGGAGGCATTCCCATGGACATGATCAATGACTTCATTTACTTCAAGGACAATGTTTATCCTTATCTTTCAAACAAGGAAGTTTGATATCCCAACTAGCTTTTGGTCTTCCTTGAAATATGAAGTCATTTTTTACTAGATTGTATCATAATAAGAGGTACTTACTTGAGAA
Source organism: Pinus taeda (assembly GCA_000404065.3). Lineage (NCBI taxonomy): Eukaryota > Viridiplantae > Streptophyta > Pinopsida > Pinales > Pinaceae > Pinus > Pinus taeda. The sequence continues at coordinate 131,812 of APFE031614895.1, read as the reverse complement.
GATCAAATATTCAACTTGATGATGAACTTGTTGGTTCTTATTTCAAATATTTTGGTGGGGGAGGACTACCTTCTATGAGATCGTTGCCTCAATAGATAGAGGATTGACTTTTGATTCAATCTTTCTTAGGTTTGAAGAGCTTCCAATTTCTTTGAAGTGCTTCTAGGGTTTCAGACTTTCTTCCTTCTTCCTTCTTCGATCTAGGGCTTCTTTGATGTAGATCTTGATCTTGTTGATAACCTTCCAATTGTTTTGAAGCCTTCTATGAATATTGATTCTTGTGTGTCAACTTGTTTTGACCACCTCTTCTTGCCTTCAACACCTAAGATATGATACCATGTTGAGAAATGTAGGGCATTCAAAGTTAACAATTTCTTTGCTTGATAATTTCTTGTGATATTATTTTACTTCTTAGCTTATAAAATTTTCTTTGTTAACTTATTAGTTTTCTCTCTTCATCAAGAAAATTACCAAAATAAATAAATACAAGTGACGTAGTACATAGGATTCTTCAGCGAGGGCCAAAACCTAGCACCTCTTGAGAGGAAAACCCGATAAAATTATTCTTTCATATCTTCAACTCATAAGTACCAAGACCATAACATAGACCCTTGACTCTAGTATCCTCCCCTGAATATTGTCACAAACCTTGATGATTTTCTTATTTCCTTCCTTGACTTCCTTGTTCCTAAACTGCTCTCCTTCTTGGCTTCTTCTAGAGAAACTTGGTCTCTAGGTCTTTTACTTTGACCTTCCTAGTATAAACCTCCTCTTGTTACCCTTGAAGAAGCTTCGTTTCCCTAAGTTCGTGCTGCTCAGAAGAATCTTTGTAGTAGCAACTTTTCACTTGCCAGAAGAATTCTCGCTGTACCAACTTCGCACTACCCAAAAGAATCTTCGTGTACCTAGAAGATAGATACCCAAAAGAAACTTCGCACTTCTCTTTATTTCTCCTACTTCATACTTCTTTTCACCTTCTCTTTGTACTTCTTTCTAGACGGAATTTAGATAGAACTTCTTGTCTGAATTGTGTGTCACCAAATGAGGACGAGTTAGGCTATTTATACACTTCTTCACTTGACCTTTAGGCCGACTTGATAGTTGGATTCAGGCCAACTTTATCTAGCAACTTCTTCACTATTTGTAGGTCAACTTAAAGAGGTTATTTGACAAGTTCTTATAGGATACTTTACATAGACAATATTGACCTTTTACAAAGTGTAGCATGACTTCATTTACATGACGATGACTCTTATATTTTATGACTAGATGACAAATAAATCCTAAAGACTCTCAATGGGAGTCTTGACTCAAAAACGAAATCCTTGCTCATGAAAGCCAAGAAGGAAGTCAATATAATGATTTCATTTTTCTTATTTACATCTTTATTACATAAAATCATAATTACATGTCATTGTGAAGACCAAACCTAGTTACACGTTTTAACATCGTTCACCACTTGTAAGTGACCTTTTAAAATTAACTAAAAATAGTATGTGTTTGCCACACCTTACAATTTAAAAGGAGCAAGTAATATTTGAATTCACTATTAAATTTATTAAAGAAGGTCTGTATTTAATTTAGCCGTATAAATTAATTTTTAGAAATATTTTAAAATTCGATTTACAAAATTAACCTACGCAATTGTTAAAATATATTTTTAATTATATTCTAAAGTGGAAGCGTTTTATTTTGTTTGGTTAATTATTTTGGTGAAAAGAAGAGCCCCACTAAAAAAATACAATATAATTTTTTAGCATGGATGTATTTCATTTTGCTTGGGAAACCATTTTTTTAATATCATTCTTACTTAATTGTATTGGATTTCAGTATTTTAATATTGTTAAATGTAATTTAATTTTAAATTTTGAGAATATTTGAAGTTTAGATTTAAAAAATAAGGTCAAATGTTAAAAATATATTCCAATTATACCATGAAATGGATGTATTTCATTTGGCTTAGGCAACCATCTTGATGAAAAGAAGAGCCTCACCCCAAAAAAAATAATACAGGACAACTTTTTTGCCTTGAAGCTTTCAGAGTAAATGGTTGAAACTCATGAATAATTCACCACTAATAAGTGACCATTTCAAATTAACTAAAAATGGTATGTGTTTTCTACACCTTACAATTAAAAAGAGCAATTAATAGTTTAATTCACTATTAAATTTATTATAGAAAGTTTATATTTAATGTCACCATATAAATTAAATTTTTAAAAAGATATAAATTACCATAATTACAAAAAAAAAATACGCACTACATGATAAGGTCTTACATCAAGAATGATGGTTTCTTGCCAAATTCAACATTTATTTTGGATATAGTTCCCCATTTTCCCTTGCGTATCTCCTTTAATCTCATCATTAACCATTACCAGGAGGTTTTCATATTAGGAAACAAATGTCTTTTATTTTGTATAGGAAACTATTTTCTTCATTATCAATTTTATTTAATTGTATTGTATTTTAGTATTTTAATATTGTTAAATGTAATATAGTTTTAAATTTTAATTTAAAATGTAATGTTATTTATTAACATATGTTTTTAATATTAATATGGTATTTGTTTTTTAAAATGTCATTTTATAATATAATAAAAAATATATTATAGAGAGGGATAAAATAAAGAACTCAAGGAACGACCACATACATATGACCCCAAACCACTCAATATTATGCCCAAAGAGAATTTTTCTACCAAAAAACCTTTTTTTTATTCATTCAAACCACTTTTTGAGCACAAAGATAGCTAGAAACCAAGATCCGTGTTCCTTCAAAATTCATGGTCATAAATGAAAATACCCCTATGACCAAGGAAAACTCCATTTTCTGGTGAAAAGGGAGTTGCCATCATGCCAGGAATTTTTTTTTTCCTAGCTAGACCACCTGTAGACACCAATGGGACTCTAATCTTGACGTTATTCAACGTCCAAGATCAAACCCTAACCAGATACCAGGAATAACTGCCTCCTTATCTTCCCCCATACCTTCAATATTATCTAGATTAGTGGTTATTAGAATGTTTCTAGCATTTGTAAGTCATAAAAACCTTAAAGTATATCAAATGGATGTCAAGCCTTCTCTTCCTAATTGTAAATTAGAGAAGAAGTTTATACTAAATAGTCAAAGTGACTTATGTTATTTGAAAATGAAAATCAGATTTGTAGACTAATGAAAGCATTATATGGATTAAAAAAACCCCAAGTGCTTGGTACACAATGTTGGATAAATACTGACAACATCAAGGATTCAAAAGGGGAACATCAAATCATAATATTTACATTAAATTTGATAATGAGAATCTGATAATCATTGTTTGGGAGTGATTTGGAAGAAACAGGTTAGTAGTTTGTAGAATAAATGCAAAAGGATTTTGAGATGTTGATGCTAGGATAAATTGCATTCTTCCTTGGCTTACAAGTCTCTCATCTAGACAAAGGTATCTTCTTTTCTCAATCCAAATTTTGAATAGAAATTTTGAAGAAATTTGGTATGGAATATTGCAAGCTTGGTAGCACATCCATGATAAATGGATGAAATAAGAAAGGATTTTAAGTCTCCTAATGTAAAACAGACTGCTTACAAGTCAAATCATTGGAATCCTTTTCTAGTTAAGAGCATTAAGGCCTGGTATAATGCAAATTGTAGGAGTAGTTATTAGATTTTAATATAATTCCAAGGAGATCCATCTGAATGCAATCAAGAAAATATTTTAAATATCTATAGGGTACAATTTAGTATGCACTATGATATGCAAGAAGAAAGTATTTCAATCTAATAGCATACAATAATGCAGAATGCGTAGGTAGAATTCATGATAGATATAGCACACGTGATTCAACATTGTTTTTGGGAAATTGTCTAGTACCTTGGGTAAATAAAAATCAAAACTCTATTTATTTGTCTACAACTAAATTTCATTATATAGTAGTAGTTGCATGGTGTACTTATATTTTTTGGATGAAGAAAATACTCAAGGATATCAAGGTTGACTACATTGATCATATTCCCATAACGTGTGATAATACTAGTGGAATTAAAATTTCGAAGAATCCTATTATGCATTCCAAAACAAAGCATATTTCAATTAAATATCATTTTCTGAGAGATCAAGTCACTAACTAGACTATTAAGATTGAATATGATGCCACTAATGAGAAAATTGTAAATATATTCTCCAAATTGCTTCCTAGAGAACCATTTGAGTACCTCATACAATGGTTGGGAGTGATATCTCTTTTAGCACACTAATTCACTTAGTATTGGTCTTGGGAGCTCTTAAACACATGTCAAGTTTCCAAGAGTGAGCTACAAGAAACAAATGATGAAATGGAAAGTTTCTCAATGCCTAGTGCCATGTCAGGGGAAATTACATGTTTCAACAATGTGCTGTGTTCAAGGTTAGCATTTAGGTCTTTATTTAAATGGTACCTTAACACAAGACATAGATCATCATGATAAGCCCAACTTTTGGTGGGGGGGGCTCATGTATTACATTTCACTATGAAATGAAAATCTTACCTTGCTCCTACGTCTGTATCTTTTTGTTTTCAACTCATGTCACTTGATTTTAGTGGTATCACCAAGACCATTGAGCAACACTTCATATTAGCATCTCTTTATATATAAGGTTATGCCTACAACCATTTTACAGAGAATAATCAAAAGTGGATATTAATTAGACATTGGGATCTCAAAGCCCAGATGAAATATAGTTCTAGCAACTAATGCCCTTTACCATATATGTCAAGTGGGCATAAGTGAGAAAACATTGGACATGTGCATAGATATTTTGAAGATGGAGACTAAGAAAGGGGAAGAGTTACTAAGTGGTAGTATTGCCATTAATGACCAACAATGTTTGGAAATGTTGCCATTAATGCCAAAAAGGGAGATTATTGAGAAAAGTGTTTTAAATTATGTCAAAGGTTAGTCATTTATGTCAAGAGAATTTCAGTTCATAAGGAGCTTGTTGAAGTGATATTATTGAGCATGTTGTAGTTGTATTTGGTAGTGTTAAGTTTAAAGGGGATCTTGGTAAGTTTGTTAGCGTTGTTGTGTCAATGAGTGTTGTTTCCTAGCTTGAAGTCAAATATCAAGCTAGTAACCTTGAAGGAATTTATTCTTTAGTTCCTCGGCTTCAATTATAAAACTAACTTTAGTTGGATATACTTCCTACAGACCTTTCTAATAGTATATGGTGTTGGAGAATCTAGTATGGCAGTTACTATTACAATTCTCCTTATCCTTAATAATTGTTTGTGAACTAATTTAGTTATCTTATTATTGTTCTTATTAGATATTTTCATCAAACAATTATCAAGAGCATACAAAATAAAGAAAAATGACATAAGAAGTAGGCTACAAGCTAGGGAAAAACCCATGTAAGGGGAAAAGCCAAAATAATCTCTTCTCTTCTTATAGAATTTGATCAAATGAGAAAATACAAGACCCAAGGACCAAAGTCAAAATCTTCTCCAAGCACCAAGTTAACCCTCCAAATGATCTTCTTCAACATAAGACAAGGTTTTCCAAAGTCAACGAGAGTCAACTTCTTGAAGATCTACTCCAAACAAGGTTTCAACCATCACTTCATATCTACAACTTCAGCCTGCAACTCTTAGCTTTGCAACAACTACAAAAACCTTATACTTTCACACATGTGGGAAGAAATAGGTAGAAATCACATCTTCTTCCTTCGCTTAGTCTTCCTCCTTCTCTTCTAGCATTTTTCTCTTCTTGTCTTCCATTTCTTACTTGATATTAAATTACACAAGTGTATCGCAATTAATCAAATTCATTTCCTTTATATAGCCTTCTCATAAGATCAAATTGCCTCAAACTATGCTAACTTTCTCCAGCAAAGCTGACTTGGTCTTCGAGGTCCAATTTGACTTTATGGACTCAAAAGTAATATCTTTTACATGTTATAATTCTCCAAGAGGATCTTATACAAATGATAAAGACTCTTTTGACTCAAGAAAAATATTATTTTGCTTGACAAACCCTAGGAGGATGAAATGCATGCTTGAATTAATTGACCAATGCAAATAGAGCATGAAACTGTGCTTGAAAATAATATTGTTCTATATTATTTTGCTTCTAACATAAGATATACATAATGAAATGACTACAATGACAATTATGAAGACCGAAACTAGTTACATTTTTCAACGTATGGAACATGATATAACTTAAAGGAGTGAAGAGAAAAATAAGATTGATGTTTGCAAATATAAGCAAGTTTCTAACTCCTCTAGGTTCTAGTACACCATAGAATCACCCAATAATTTAATTATTTGATGGTTAAGATGGTTCAGATTCTTTGGATGAAGAAAACGCTCAAGGATATAAAGGTTGAATGTACTAATCATATTCCCATGATATGTGATAATACTAGTAGTATTAGAATTTCCAAGAATCTTGTTATGCATTCCAAAAAAGAGCATATTCCAATTACATATTATTTTATGAGCGATCAAGTTAGTGACCATAATTTTAAGCTTGAATATGTTACCACTAAAGAGAAAATTGTAGATATATTCACCAAACTACTTCTTAGAGAACCATTTGAGTACCTCATAAAATGATTGGGAGAGATATCTCTTCCAACACATTAATTCATTCAATATTGGTCCTGGAAGCTCTTAAACACATGTCATGTTTCCAAGAGTGACCTACAAGAGAAGAAAGATGAAATGGAAAGTTTTTGAATGCCTCATACCATGTCAAGGGAATCTACATGTATCACCATTATCTAGTGTTCAATGAAAACATTTGGGTATTAATTACAATGGTACCATAGCAGAAGAATTAGATTAGCAGGAGAAGCCCAAGTTTACATGGAGCATCATGTATTATAGTGCACTATGAAATTAAAAGCTTGCGTAGTGCCTAAGTTTGTATCCTTTTGTTTTCAGTTGGTGTCACTTAGTTTTAATAGTAGAACAAAGAACATTGTGAAACACTTCATATTAACATAATGTTATATCCAAGGTTATACCCACAACCATTTTATGAAGAGTAATCGAAATGGGAGATTAATCAAATATTAGCATGTCAGAGGCCACATGGAGTATAGTTATAACTATCAACACTCTCTTCTATTGATGTTAGAAAGGGAAAAGTGAGAAAACATTGGATACACATAGATATATTTTGAAGATGGAGAGTGAGCAAGGGGGATAGTTACTAAGTGTTGGTATTTCCATCAATGATGTACAATGTTTGGCAATGTTTCCATCAATGCCAAAGGGGGATATTGTTGAGTAAAGTGTTTTAATGAATGTCAAAGAGTAGAGATCGATATCAAGCAATGTTAAGTCCAGAGGGAGTTTATTGAAGTGAGATTGCTCAATAGGTTGGTAGTTGTAGTTGGTAGTGTCAAGTCCTAAGGGAACTTGGTATGTGTGTTTCATTTTTGTGTCAAGTAGTATTCCCTAGCTTGAAGTCAAAGATGAAGGTAGTAATCTTGAAGGCATTTATTGTTAAGTTTTTCAACTTCAATTAGAAAATTAAGTGTTTATATGGATAGTCTTGTCAAAGACCTTCTAATGGTATACAGAACTAGATCTAACTCCAATGTAGTGAAGAGAAACATAAGGTTAAAGTTTGGAAATTTAAGAAAAGTTCCAACTCCTCTAGGTTCCAATGCATTGTTGAATCACCCATTGATTTTTTTAATTGAGGGTTATGTTGATATAATAATGGATTTCCTTTAATATTACACCCTGTCACTCCAAATGGTTTGTGAGGTTAGTAAAATGAACCCACCAAGGGACTTGGGGATTGGGATGGTGTTGTGGCCACAACCACCACCCTATTAAAACCTACTTTGGTAGCAATTTTGAATGGGTCCCCTAGAAGTTTGATCTTTCACCTCTTCAAATGATCTATTTTATCCTAGGAATTTTAACTCTTTCCTGAGTCAAATATTCAATTCCTAATGGTTAAGCCTCCCTTAATAAATCTCTGCCACATGATTCATCTTTAACCCTTTGTAGCCCTTCATTCATTTCCCTCATCGGGACTTTTCAAGCCCCATAAACCTTCATGGTGCTCTATGCCCATGCATATAACCAACCCCCACTCTCTATTATTTTTGGTATTTGGATTCAACCCTCGAAACCTTCTATCACATCTTTATTCCCATTATAACTCTTTATAATAGGAATGATTTGCAAAACATGCACAACTTACCCTTTTTTCATTCATCGCAATCAATGTTGACACACAACGAGTACCATGAGGCACCGGACCTGACGGCATTATTAACCATAATATATATATTCCGGGTCTAGAGGCCCATCGCATATCGTAATCGGCGGGGTTCCCGAGCTTGTATATAACGTGCACCACGATCTACTGGACCTGATGGCATTATTAACCACAATATATATATTTTGAGTTCGGATCCCCATCGCATATTGCAATCAGTGGGGTCCAGGGCTTATATATAAGGCACACCACTATGTACTGGATCGATGATGATTATAGTCTCGGGGGTATATTATTTGAAGTCTGGCCTTATGGTTGGCCATGGGTTTTCCCGTGTATTCCTGTGTTTTTCAATAAAGTATTGAGGTCCAGGTTTTCAAAGGGAAGTCTTACATTGCGGACTCACTGGGATCATTAAACATAATATATATATTTCAGGTCTAGAGCCCCATCACATATCACAATTGGCAAGTTCTGAGGCCTATATATAAGGCACACCACTGTGTATAGGGCCCGACGATAAATTTAGACCCGCATGCATAATATTTCAAGTCCGACCTTATGGTCGGCCGTGGGTTTTCCCGTGTATTCCCATGTATTACAATAATACATTGTGGTTGGGGTTTTCAAAGGGAAATCTTATGTGGCAGACCCGAGGGGATTATGAACCATGACACATATATATTTCAGGTCTAGCCAATCGCATGTTGCAATCGGTAGAGCCCAAAGCTTAAACACACGGTGCGATGCAGTACGATAGTGTTTAGTGGACCCAATAGGGTATGGGTTCCCATCTATAATATTTCAAGTCCAGATTTCAGATCCAGTTCTATGTTATGTGATGATTTTCAATGTATATAGGATTTACGCTTACCGGACTTAATCAATACATGAATTAAAAAACAAGGGCCAATTCTTTCACCTTTGTTCCTTTGATGTTATAAACATTTTAATGAAGGAAATATTTGTGTTTTTAAGAATTTCTATCATATTTTCATAAGCATAGCTGATGTTGGTTATCTTTGTAGGCAAGGATCAAGAGAAGGCAAGCGAGGTCAAAGAATGGATGCAAAAGCATCAAGTATGGCTCCGGGTTGTGTTCTATCCTAAGATTTGGCTTTAGGCGTTGGAAATCATGTTTCCACGTGTTACCTCTATGTTCTGAAGGTTATGCGATCTCAGGACTTATCATGAAGAAATGACACGCATACCTCTTTCTTTAAATCGACATCTATTCATTTCCCCAGGGAATGAAACGCTCCAGTAGATGTGGCCTTTATGGGTTAGCCATTTCACCAATCGATTGGAGGCCTATATTTTTTAATTTGTATATTGAGAAGAGGAGGGAGGTGAAAAGTCAGGGGAAGACCGAGGGTCAGTTTCTTCTACATAAGTATTACCTTTGGAGATGAGGGGAGGGATTTTTTAGGGGCAGAACAACTTTTGATTTATTGTGAATAAAGAAGATTGTTTGGGTCAAGAAGGAGGCTTTTGTTTCAGATTTATTTTTCTCTGCTTTCATGTGTTTAGAATCCGAGTGTTGTTGCTGGCATAAAGATAAATGTGTTTTGCTTTGTTCATATTCATAACATACAGTTAATGGTTATTCCTGGTTATTTGAATATAATTCAATAGCATATTTAACTCATGAAAGGTTGTTGATTCTAAACTTTGTCAAACATCAGTTGTAAGTGTTATTTGTATTGAAAGGAATGTGTATTCTTATATAAGTAATTGTATTACAATTAGGATTTAATACAACGTCGTTCTTATGTGAACCCGTAATTGATTCATTTGGACTTTGAATCTATATATGATGTTTAACATCTTTTATTATGCTCCTGTAGGATAGATTGGGATAGTTAGGACTAGCGTAAGTAGTGAGAAGTAGAGTAGATAGGATTTCATACATATAGGTTAGTTGTTTCTTTTGTTGATTTAATTGAAGTCTTCCTCCAGGGAGCAATCGCTCAACACCTTTAACAGTTTATGAGATCCTTTAAAACCCGTTGGAGCTAGCCACCCCAAATGAAAGTAGATCTAATTGGGGTCTGTGATCGGGTTAGTTCCCCTTGTTGGTATAGAGAAAATTTGCCATGTCAACAAATTGGTGCTAAAAGGAGGGCCTGAACCACTGTCCACGGCTTTTTATGACTTCATCTATAAATGTCACACATGGATTTGAAAATATTAATGGATGGATCATAAAGGTCGAAAAGATCCCTCCTCCCATTTGGAAAAGCCTCATTTCGAAGAAGTAGAGGAAGGAAATCTAAGTCCCGTGTTTGAGTCACCTAAGGAAGAGATACTGTGGGAGTACCCTGTCACTCAAGAACAACCAGTCAGAGTATTACTTGTGCTTATGCTCGTTCCCTATCATAGCGCCCTATCTTTGAGCCTTTACCTCTAACAACTAAAAGAAAGCCAAGGATCTATCAGATAAATGAAGAGACATCTGTAACCCCTTCTCTTCAAGATATTTTGCTCGAGTCTTTGCAAAGTATTCACTCTCCTTGGGAAGAAATTCCTGAGGATCCCCCTTCTGCAGGCAATCACTAGCTTGATTTGGAAAATCCTAATGAAGAGCACCTGAGAGAAACCTTCAACCAGAACCTCCATATCCATAATATGGCTAACGTTCCCCCTCCAGGTGGGAATCCACCTCTACCGCCTCCTCCGAGTGGGAATCAACCCCCACCTCCAGGAGCACTCCCTCCCTAGCATGCACAGGATGCCATAGTTGTACCTGGGCAGCAACATCCCTTACCTAAGAGCGCAGAAAGAGTATTGCCTAAATTTGACCCTGAGCAGAGAGACACTACTAATAACCATATTCACTCTTTCTTCCTAGCCATGCGCATGTTAGGGGTAGCCGATGAGGATGTGGTATGTTGCTTATTCCCTTTTACTCTAATTGGTGTGGCCTCCACATGGTGCTTTAGCTTGAGAATAAGATTGATCACCTCATGGGGTTCCTTTTAGCAGGCCTTCTTAAACAAGTTTGGTGATGACAAAACACCTGCAGCCTTAGTTTTAGAATTATCCCATTTTAAAATGGAAGCCAAAGAAAAGGTCAAGGATTTTAACATCCAGTTCAAAACTTTGTTCAACAGAATGCCGGATAATGCTAGACCTATTGATTAGGTGCTCATGTAATTCTACATCACAGATCTCCCTGTCCCTATTGCAATGTGGATCAAGAGAAGTAACACACAAACCTTACAAGGTGCTATCGATGAAGCAATAAAATTTGAGAATGAAATGATCGGTCTCACAACATGTCATCATACGACCGAAGGGAAGAAAGCCTCTCAGTCATCCAAGAAGAATAATGGGAGTGATAACAAACTGGCTAAGGGCAAAGAAAGGGACACCACAGATGTGGAAGGTTTGCATCGGATCATTAAGAAATTGACAGACACAGTCATCGATATGAAAAGGAATTCTAAAGAGAGTGGAGGAGAGTATAACAATAGAAAACCTTCGTAAGAAGACAGAAGGTGGTCATGATCAACTTGCGTTGCCTGCTCCACCCAATGAAGGGAATCTAAATATGGAAGAGCTGGCTCTTATCGGATCGCTCCTTAACAATGAAGAACCTATAGTGGAGCTGGAACCTAAACAAGAAAATGAGGAAGAATACCAAGTAGAAGAGCCCTTGGATGAAGAATCTCAAATCAATGTACTGTGGGGTTTCTGTACAAATGAGAATGATGACGACGAAGAAGATAACATGGAAGAAATCCACACTAATGAAATCGACACGGGAAGTAAAGGGCCACTTGCGGGCATGATGAAACCTGTAGACCAGACAAAGAAAGATGTTCGCCTTGTGAAGGCATCAACTCCCAAATTTCCTGTTGAGAAGGGTAGACCTAGTGGTGAGTCCAAGAATACTCTAGTTGCAAACTATCCAAAGAAAGAGAACACATCTCCACTTGTGACGAAGGTGACTCAAAATGGTAAGCTCCCACCTAAGAATAGAAAAACCAATATGTTTACTCTGCGCTACCCTATTTATAGCATTGATTACAACATTGTGGGTGATCTTAAGAAATCTAGGGCTAATATCACATTCTTCAATTTGTTGAAGTTAATGCAGAAAAGAGATTCGCTGTTGAAATCTATGAATGAACGGAATTGTAAAACCCCCACCATCCCGAGTAGCTAAACCAAGAAGTTAGTGTCCAAACATGTCAATACTTCCAGTATAGCCCAAACACCATCATCTATGGAAGCCACTTTGTAAAAAATGAATCGGACCCCCCAAGATGTCAGTACGGCCATGATAGGAAGGGAATCAAAATCCACGACTCCACCTTTCCTTATCACATTTGAAATCTTTAACATGAACGTGTACAATTGCTTGGTAGTTTCCTGTGTCTCGTCCATTGTTGTGCCTTACGTTGTTGCTAAAAGACTTCATGCAGTACCGAGAAAAATGGAACTCAAATTATGCAACTGGACAGAATGAATGTGAAAGTAATTGGAGAATTAGAAGATATGCTGATTTGAATGGTTGCCAAACCACAATACACACAAGTCATTGACATAGTGGTAGTCTACATACCTGAGGCTTATGGAATGTTGCTTAGTAGGGACTGGCCAGAAAAACGGAATGGATATTTCTCAATTGATTGGTCCCATCTCTTGCTGCCTCAAAAGGGAAAAGGTGACATGTTGAGAGTTGATCGAGAAAGATACATGAAGTATGTGGTGATAGAACTAAATGACCCCAATGAACCTGTAATATTTACCAACTCTATCCTTGGGAATTATAGTTTCAATGTTTGTGCCACGGAAACCTATTTTGGAGAATTCCATGCAGAAACAATCAAAGAAACTGCAATAAACACACAGTTGGAAGCTCTCCCCTATAGTCCAACTAATAAACCACCCTGTAATATAGTAGATGATAGAACTAGTTTCGTAGGAAGCAATTCAATTGATGTAACATTAGACTCTATATTTTGGACACTCCATTTTGATGGCCCTAACTGCCTTGAAGGTGCAAGTGTTGGGAGCATTCTCATTGACCCGCAAGGGAACCAACATCTAATGGCCAGCCGATTGGAGTTCACGTGCACCAACAACATGAAAGAATATGAAGGCTTGCTGCAAGGCCTGAAAAAATCCATTGATATGAAGGTAAAAAATGTTTAGGTTTTTAGTGACTCACATATAATTGTGGACCAGGTAAGGAAGAGGATACACTACAATTCGCCACACCTGGTAAGATACCAACATGAGGTATGGAACTTAATTGATAGTTTTGATTCTATTAATATCACATACATACCTCGAGGGAAAAACCAAGATGCCGATCTAATGGCTAGTATGGCTGCAAAATTTTTGTCGGATTTTAGAGTAAAGAAGAATAAATGTTATGTTGAATTGGTTTTCAAACCATCCGTGCCTGGTAACATCTCAAATTGGCAGGTGTTTGAAGATGATGAGCAAATCCTTGAGTTCTTAAACAACAAGAAGACATTCAAAAATGCAGTCATTGATGAAAAAGAGCATGACAGACTTATGAACGAAAGGGAAGATGAGAAAAAGGATTAGTCCAATATAATTCCCAAGTTAGTTGTCAAGATGGAGCACTTGTATGATCTGCATGATAAATTCAAGAAGCCGACTAACTGCAAAACGCATAGCTCATCCATGAAGTATGAATCGGTCAACCTTGGAACCAAAAAATACCCAAAAAATGTCAATGTGGGCTTGGGATTCTCTCCACAAGAGAAGGTTGCATTTGTTAAGCTGTTTAAAGAGTACAAGGACGTCTTTGCATGGACATATGGCGACTTAAAAACCTTTGATACCAACGTTATGTAGCATGTAATTGCTTTGGAAAAGGAGGCTAAGCCCTACCAATAAAAGCTTCGCAAGATGCATCCAAGCCTTGAACCACTGGTGAAGAAAGAATTAAACAAAATGCTGGATGCTAAAATCATTTTTTCTGGTTAGAAACACCCGCTAGGTAGCTAATCGCGTGCCAGTAAGAAAGAAAAATGGAGACATTCGACTATGTATCGATTTCATAAACATGAACAAAGCATTGCAAAAGGATAACTATCCTGTCCCTTCTATGGAACACATTCTTCAATGTGTTTCTGGGTCTAAAATGTTGTCTTTATTAGATGGGTTTTCAAGATATAACCAAATGTTGGTGTCTAATGGGGATCAACTTAAGACAAACTTCAACATGAAATTGGGCACTTATGCATATCGTAAAATGCATTTTGGACTTATTAATGTGGGCACCACATTCCAGAGAGCTATGGACATAGCTTTTCGAGGGAACAAATCAGTAGTGGTTTACATGGGTGACATCACTATGTATTCATATCACAAAATAGATCATATTTATCACCTAAAACAGATTTTTGAAAGATGTCGAAGATACGGAATATCGTTGAATCCCAAGAAGAGCGTCTTCGCAATTATAGAAGGGAAACTGCTAGGTCATATCCTTTCTAAAGAAGGGATTTTTATTTATCATGAAAGAATAGAGACTATCATGAGAATATAACCCCCTACAAATGAAAGGGAAATGCAATCTTTCTTCTGCAAGATTAATTTCGTTAGGAAATTTGTTTCAGGTTTCGCAGAAATAGTGCATCTTATGCAGCTGATGATGAAAAAATGCGTTGTGTATAAGTGGAGAGATGAAGTTAAGAAATAGTTTCAACGAATCAAGGAGGCCATCACAGAAGCTCTTGCATTAGTCAGCCCCAATTTTGGCAATGAATTCTTCTTGTACTCTTTTGCTTCTGATGTTTCATATGCCGCAATCCTCACTCAAAAAAATGATGATGGCAACGAAGTCCCTATTTCTTATATGAGCTCTAATCTTTAGGGAGAAGAACTGAACTACACGGATGTGGAAAAACAAGGCTTTGCAGTTTTTAAGCCATAAAATACTTCCACCCTTATTTATTAAAGGCTAGGACTAAAGTGATCGTTCCCCATCCTGCTGTAAGAGCCCTCTTCATGTAGAAATAAATGGGTGAACGGAGAGGAAATTGGATAACTGCACTTCAAGAATTCGGCCTCGATATTAAGCTAGCAAAGATAGTTCAAGGGCAAGGATTGTGTAGGTTAGCTGCAGAAGCCTTGGCAGATAAAGAAAGGGCATCCGAAGAACCAGAAGCGCAAAGCATGCAAAATGAACAAGTAGAATTCAGGGAGGAGCCCCTATGGATTAATAAGACGTTGATGTATGAGTGCAAAACATTGGAAGCCCTTTTGGATCTTGAGTCATGGCATTACGACATATGCTTTTATCTCACTCGGGGGCTATGTCCTAAACACATGGATGCATCACAAAGGAGAGCACTCAAATTGAAATCTAATCAATATCACTTGGCTAATGACACATTATACATACAAAATTATGATGGAATCTGGCTGAGGTATATGGAAAAGGATGAAGTCGATCATTTCCTGAACTAAATGCACGATGAACCAACAGGTGGTCACTATGGTGGAGAGACCATTACTCACAAAATATTGAGAACCAAATATTATTCGCCCACAGTGTTCAGAGGATCACATGCCTATGCTCGCAAATGCAAGGTGTGTCAAACTGCTGCAGGACGAGAAAGAAAGCTAGCCATTCCCCTCAGGCCCATTATGATTTATCTCTCGTTCCAACAATGGGGTCTAGATGTCATAGGGTGAGATGACTGCAAACTCTTCGTAGTCGCATAAGTATATACTCACGACGGTCGACTACTTCACCAGATAGACCAAACCTATCCTACTTCGGAAGGTAAACAAAGACAGGGTAGTATCATTTGTTGAGAAATTTATTATCAATAGGTTTGGCATCCCTGACGCTCTCATATTTGACAACGTTTCTTACTTTTCATAACTGAAATTTACTGAATTTACTATTGATAAATCAATTCACATAAGGTATACATTGAACTATTACCCCTAGGGAAATGGAGTTGCAGAGTCCTCAAATAAAAAACTCATCTGCATAATCTGTAAATCTGTCGCTGACAACCAGAGGAACTGGCACAACACTCTAACAAATGCCCTTTGGGCCGATAGGGTCACCCAAAAAGTGGCCTTAGGAAACTCCCCATACTTCCTCGTTTATGGACAGGAAGCCATCTTACCTCCCAACGTTACCCTTCCCTCTTTACAACTCTCCCAAGCCTTGAGAGGAACCCCTTTAGCCTTACTTCAAGAAAGGATCAACCAACTAGTGAGGTTGGAGGAATTGAGAGATAAAGCCAGAAATAAATTTGGAAATCATCAAATGATTGTGAAGAGATGGTTTGATTGCCATCTTGCAGGAGATAAAGATTACCAAGTAGGAGAGCTAGTCCTGAAATGGGACAAGTTGAATGAGAAGAAAGGTAAACACATGAAATTCCAACACTTATGGCTAGTCCCATTCCAAGTTGTGGAAACAATTGGTTAGGGAACTCATAGATTGAAAACTTTACAGGGAGAAACTGAAAAACTCCCTGTTAATGGCCAACATCTTAAGAGATACTTCCAGTAGTGACCACATGGTGGTTACCTCCTAAGTAGGTTAGAATTCACTTTATTTTGTTGTTAGCTTAGTTATATTTCCATCCTTTCCATTCTTGTTTTTCCGCAAAGTTTATTTTCCTTTTGTTTTGAATTTTAGTCTTTTTCAGCCAACTGATTTCAATCCTCCAGTCTTGTTTTCACCTCTTACAACTCTCTTAAGATCGCCCTCATTTGCCACCTTTAGCTCTTGCCTCCCTCATTAACCTACTGATGAGTCTGCTAATCCTAAATGCATTATTACCTTGCAAATCAAACAAACTTTCAATGAGCCCATGAGAACTGGATAATCAGTGGTGGAATTCAAACGGAAACCACTCATTAGCATTTGTTGGGAACTAGGTAGGATCTGCTGATGACCTAGATACATGGAGCATGTCAGGGAATCTTGTAAAACGAAAAAATGTCTAACCATAGCTCAATTGGCATGACAGAACGTTGCATTTAAAATCCCACTCAGACCTAGCCTATACCTACCTGTAAGGTTTGCAGTTATTCTCCATTGGTCCCATCCACCACACTAAATTTCAAATACCTATCATCTATAAGTAAACCTCCTTTCATGGGATAAGTTCATTGTCCTATACCCTATGGCAAATCCAATTGTGCTCTAGTCCTTGCACCTGAAAATGGAAGGACTTATCTGAAAGAAAATGAAATGTCAAGTCCTTGTGCCAATCTGGAAGGACAAGTTGTTTGGGAAGCTAGTTAGGGTAGGGACTGTTGCTGGGCTCAGAGTATCGGTTGACACAGCAAGCCCAACCTTGCTTAAGCGGTTTAAAAATATGGCATGATCCATGACTATGCCCCATTCAATCATACGAAAACAAAGCACTGAAATTCTTACATAAAGTGCAGATAAACATATCTACATCAAGTTTAATGAGCGATAAAGAGCTGAGGTACACACCTAAACAGGTATTGACAGACCAGTGATGGCCCTGAAAGGATTTCTGAAAGTAGGAAATAGATAAAGGAGGGTCAATAAATCCCATAATACTACCATTGGAGAATGCTTTTCAAAACTCTATCAGTGAGTAGAAGCTATTTGTCTTTTTCCCACCTGAAGAAATTAATGTTGAAGTGGAACCCATGCCTATCCGTCTATACAGTTTGCATTTCAAGTTTAACTTAACACCCTGATGTTCTCTTGATCCAAGGTTTATTTGGAAACAAAGATAACTAGTTCGCCCAATGGTTTGCCATTCGTTGTGGCCACAACCACCACCCTATTAAAACCTGCCTTGGTAGCAATTTTGAATGGGTCCCCCAGAAGTTTGACCTTTCACCTCTCTGAATGATCTGTTTTATCCCAGGAATTTTAACTCTTTTCCGAGTCAAATCCTTAATTCCTAATGGTTAATCCCCCCTTAATAAATCTCTGCCGTATGATTCATCTATAACCCTTTCTAGCCCTTCATTCATTACCCTCATTGGGACTTTCAATCCCGATAAGCATTCATGGTGTTCTATGCCCACGCATATAACCAACCCCCACTCTCTATTATGGTTGTATTTGGATTCAACCCACAAAACCTTCTATCGCATATTTATTCCCATTATAACTCTTTATAATAGGAATGCTTAGCAAAACATGCACAACTTACCCATTTTTCATTCATCGCAATCAATATTGACACACAACGAGTACCATGAGGCACCAAACCCGACGACATTATTAACCATAATATATATATTTCGGGTCCAGAGCCCCATCGAATATCGCAATCGGCAGGGTCCCAGGGCTTGTACATAACGCGCATCGTGATCTACCGAACCCGATGGAATTATTAACCACAATATATATATTTCAGGTCTAGAGCCCCATCACATATCGCAATCGGAGGGGTTCGGGGCTTATATATAAGGCACACCACAATGTACTAGACCCGACGATGATTATAGACCCGTGGGTATATTATTTGAAGTACAGCCTTATGGTTGGCCATGGGTTTTCCCGTGTATTCCTGTGTTTTTTGATAAAGTATTGAGGTGCGGGTTTTCAAAGAGAAGTCTTACATTGCGGACCTGCTGGGATCATTAGACATAATATATATATTTATATATATATATATATAATATATATATATATATATATTATATATATAGATATATATAATATATATATATATATATATATATATATATATATATATTATATTATATATATATATTATATATATATATATATATATATATATATATATATATATATATTATATATATATATATATATATATTAGTTCTGTAAGGCCCCATCGCATATCGCAGTTGGCAGGGTCCGGGGCTTATATATAAGGCACACCACTATGTACCGAACCTGACGATAAAATTAGACCCAAGTGCATAATATTTCAAGTCCGGCCTTATGGTCGGTCATAGGTTTTCCCATGTAATCCCATGTATTGCAATAATACGTTGTGGTCAGGGTTTTCAAAGGGAAATCTTATGTGGTGGACCCGAGGGGATTATGAACCACGACACAGGTCCGGCCAATCACAAGTAGCAATCAGTAGATCCCAAAGCTTAAACACATGACGCAATGTGGTGCGATAGTGTTTCGCAGAACCGATAGGGTATGAGCTCCTGCCTATAATATTTCAAGTCTAGATTTCGGATCTGGTTCTATGTTATGTGACAATTTTCAATGTATATCGAATTTATGCTTGTTGGACTTAATCAATGCATGAATTAAAAAACAGGGGCCGATTCTTTCACACTTGTTCCTTTGATGTTATAAACGTTTTAATGAAGGCAAGATTTGTGTTTTTAGGCATTTCTATCATATTTTCATAAGCATAGTGATGTTGGTTATCTCTGCAGGCGAGGACTGAGAAAAGGCAAGCAAGGTCGAAGAACAGATGCATAAGCATCAAGTATGGCTCCGGGTTGTGTTCTATCTTAAGATCTGGATTTAAGCGTTGGCAGTCATGTTTCCACATGTTACCTGTGTGTTCCGAAGGTTATGCGATCTCAGGCCTTATCATGAAGAAATGACACACATATCTCTTCCTTTCAATCGGCATCTATTCATTTCCCCAGGAAATGAAACACTCCAATAGATGTGGCCTTTACGAGTCAGTCGTTTCACCGATCAATTGGAGGCCTATATATTTTAATTTGTATATTGAGAAGAGGAGAAAGGTGAAAAGTTAGGGGAAGACCAAGGGTCATTTGCTTTTGCATAAGTATTACCACCAGAGATGAGGGGAGGGATTTTTTGGGGGCATAACAACTTTTGATTTATTGTGAATAAAGAAAACAGTTTGGGTCAAGAAAGAGCCTTTTGTTTCAGATTTATTTTTCTCTTCTTTCATGTGTTTAGAATCATAGTGTTGTTGCTGGCATAAAGATAAATGTATTTTTCTTTGTGCATATTGATAACATACAGTTAATGGTTATTCCTGGTTATTCGAATATAATTCAATAACGTGTTTAACTCATGAAAGGTTGTTGATTCTAAACTTTGTTAAACATCAGTTGCAAGTGTTATTTGTATTGAAAGGAATGTGTATTCTTGTATAAGTAATTGGATTGCAATTAGGATTTAATACAGCCTCATTCTTATGTGAACCAATAATTGGTTCATTTGGCCTTGGAATCTATATATGATGTTTAACCTCTTTTGTTATGCTTCTACAAGATAGATTAGGACAGTTAGGACTAGCTTAAGTAGTGAGAAGTAGTGTAGATAGGATTTGATACATATAGGTTAGCTGTTTCTTTTGTTGATTTAATTGAAGTCTTCCTCCAGGAAGCAATCTCTTAACACCTTCAATAGTTTACGGGATCCATTAAAACCCATTGGAGCTAGCCACCCCAAATGAAAGCAAATCTAATTGGGGTCTATGATCGGGTTAGTTCCCCTTGTTGGTATAGAGAAAATTTTCCATGTCAATAAATGGATAGCTGGTAGTAGTGATAGATGGAAGAATGATTGATTGGTGATATGGTGATAATGACAAATCACAGGACTAGACATGTTCACATAAATGAGTTGGTAGTTAAGCTAGGCAGTTGACATGGAAATATATTTAGCTTCAAAAGGTGTATTGTCATTTTTTAATTAAGGTTTAAGCTAACTTACTTAGGGATTAGCTTTAATCCTGAGTAACACGACATCATGTCTATGTGAGGTTTTATTACCGAAATGGCTCAAGGACCCAAGGACCATGGGGAGGTGGAACATAAGTAGTGTTGTTGAGAAGATGAAGTGGCACACCATCAACATGACATGTGGTAGGTGGATGGCCAAGTGGAATACTTTTGACTGACCGTGGTAGTAGCCATAGAACACCACATGGCATGATGGCGTCAACTAAAGGTGGCAGTGACATGGTGGGTGAGTTGGTTGAGATTTGAGTCTCATGTCTAGAAATTGGTGTGAAGGTGTCTGTAGGGTAGGAAGATGTGTGGCAACAGATGGTGCACAAGCGAAAATCCATTGGATCCATCTAGTGCACATGGAGTCAAGTTGGATTAACACCAAAGTATTTTCATTTCCATTTCATCCAATAAGTTAGTGGGATCTCATTCGGTGCACTCGGAGAATACAAAGGACTAGGTCTCGCAAATGACAAATTTCAAATCCCCTCATTCGTTAATGACCAGTAGGGAAAAAGGGCCCCAAACTATTTTTTCAACCATTGATCAAATATAAAAATGTGGTGCATCGATTAACTTGTTTGATGGTTTATCTGATTAGTGCTAAATTCTTAAAGGTTCAATATTATGGTTCTAGGCTATGGTCACATGTAATCATGAACTAGATAGCAAGCTCTGAGAGAGAGATTTGGTGTTCAAGCACCAAATTTGGTCAAATATCAAAGTCTAAATGACCAAAGAAAAGAAGGGAAGAGGTGTAAAAAAACAGTAAGACAACGCAAGAAAGGTGAAGTTTCCATTCACAATTGAACATGATAACAATTGATGTAAAGAAAGAGGGAGTGACCCCATGTCCACGTAGAGTTGAATAGCTAGTTCAATTTATACAAGGAAAATATGAGGGGAATCAAGATCCGAATTGGATGTTAGTGAGCATAATATAATTAAAGGAAGAGAGATTTTTGTGATAGAGTGTGTATGTGTGAAACTTTTGGATTGAAGGAGAGGAAGTTGTTAGAGATAGAAAACATACTTTTTTTTATCCAAAACAGTGATTCAGAAGTATAGTAATTGTCATAGATTTGAGTTTGAAAATGAGATGAAAGAATAATTCTAACTGGTCATTTCAACTTTAAAGTGCTCGTAAATAATAGAGTTTGGTGCCTTTAGCAAGTTGGGGCTTACAAATATGAGGGGATTGGTGTGTGGGTGCTCACAATTTTTTTTGTAAATTGAGCTTTGGAGCATGAACTTACATCAAACGAAACAACATTTTTTGGTTCTCTCGTATGGGTTTCCACTTTACTTTTTCTGTTCAACATTTGATGTGAATGATGCTTTATTGTGTTGTTGATTGCATTTCTTCAATTAATTGAGTAAATATGTGTAAAAATTTGTGTAGCCATTAAAGTAACTATATATTATGTAAAATAACTGAAAAAAGAAACATGATTCAAACATTTTGTTAGTGGGTTGCTTAAATTGAAGGAGGTGTGTAATTCCATTATAACCTTGGATGTATAATTGCAAAGTGGGATCAAATTTTTTGAGGTGAAAATGTTTAAGATGGATGTATACTCTATGTGCAAACGGATGTTCAAGTTTTGCATTGTAAATAAGGTTTGTACGTGGAAATATAAGACCTTTAAGCTATCATATATCTAGAGAATATAAATTTAGACTAATACCTAATTTAGAGAGGGTTTAAAAAACCACTTTAAACTAATAACTTTGCAACATAGCAGATATGATTGATTTACAAAAAGATTCCTTACTCATTTTAATTTAACAAAATATACAAGCATGATATAGAATTTGCATATAAACATAAAATGAATATTACTGGTGGGAAAATAAATAATTGAAAGTCACATTTTGAAGGATTTTACATTCTTATGGACCAAGGGAATAGAAATCTTGACAACTAGACAAGTGAAAAAAAATAAAAGATAAATAAAACCATACTTAAACTTAATTTATGAAAGTTGATATTAAAGTTTATGTTAGCTCTTTGTTAAGAGAAATTTTGATATGATGAAAACAAAAATAGTGACCTCATGTAAATGAAATAGATGCATGAGCAATAGTTTGTTTATTTATGAAGAAATAAATATGAAGAGGTAGCACAAATTGAAAAACAAACTAACGATAATGAATAAGATTTGTGTTGAAATACAAAAATATATATAAAAGATAGTATGACATTGTACTTACCACTTCTTCAATATTCCAAATTGTTGTACCACTTCTTTAATATTATAAATTAGTGTATAGTTTCTAAATTTTTAAGACTTTATAATGTATAGTGTTCCAATGAGTTATAGCTGCATAAATATATCATTTAAATTATCATGACTATCATCTAAATGATTATATCTATCTTTTATATGTATTTATGTATTTCGGGTTGTGCTTGAAATAAACAAATATATATATGAAAAGTAGATATAATAATGAGATGAGTCACAGTCAGCTAGATGAATGATTCTTATGAAGATATAAGTCTTTGGAACATTACACATTACAAAGTCGTAATAATTTGATTTAGAAACAATAACAACCTAGAATATTGAAGGGGTAGATATGGGGACATACATCATCAAACAAGCCAGCAATACTGGTACATAGATGAGACTCCTTGGGGGTTTGTTCGAACAGACATAATAGATGCCCCATCTTGTAGAGTAGTACTACTCGTAGCGCATGAAAGAGTCAGTGAAACAATCTGTAAAACTGGTGCTACTGGTAGCGCATGAAACAATCAGTAAAACTGGTGCTACTGTTAGCGCATGAAACAGTCAGTGGATTGACCCTGAGCACCGATTGCAAGGCCGCAAGTCTTCCATATGCTGGTGACAAGGGATGAAAAACAGGCGGTGCACCCAGACAGAGAGATTAACTGACTACAGACTGCTACGCGATAGGCAGCCTGTGGTGCGTTCCTTTGAATTGCCAAATGGTCGTTCCGGGCCGTGTTTTGTATCAAGAGTAGGGTAAGGATCACTTAACTGGAATGATTTCATATTTTACGCGCCCACCACCAGTGGTAGTAACATTACAGCTGAGGCAAAGTCGAATGACCTAATCGTCATGGTTGCCTCAAATGAAATAATAGCTCACAAATGGCAAATGTTGCTGTGAGTCGCCCATTTTATAGCCGTCGTGGGGCATGGATGTGTGGTAGGATAACTTCCGTGAACCTAAGAAAGAGGGTAAATTTGTGTTTGGGTAATTATTTTTATGTGATTTTTTGGATTTTAGAGAAATTAGATTAGAAAAATTTACTCTTAAAAAAATTGCACTAAAGATAATTAGCTTTTAGTTGTCTAATTCCTGCAGAGAAATTAGACCAGAAAAACCCGCCCCAAAAGCTTCTAAAAAGTCATACTAAAGACAATTAGCTTTTAGGAGTTGTTTTTTAGTACGATTTTTAAATTTTAGAAATATTTTAAAATTTATTTTGCAAAAATAATTTGGATTATTAAAAATATATTTTTAATTATATTCTGAAATGAATGCATTTTATTTTGTTTGGATAACTATTTTGGTGAAAAGAAAAGCCCTATTAAAAAATACAACATAATTTTTTTTTAGCATTATGAAATGGACTCATTTCACTTGGGAAACCATTTTTTTAAGTCTCATTCTTAGTTAATTGTACTAGGTTTTAGTATTTTAGTATTTTAATATTGTTAATTGTAATATAGTTTTAAATTTTGAGAATATTGGAAATTTAGATTTAAAAAATAAAATCAATTATTAAAACTATATTCCAATTATATCATGAAATGGATGTATTTAGTTTGGTTTAGGTAACCATTTTGGTGGGAAAAAAAGCCTCACTCAAAAAAAATTACAAGATAACTCTTTCTCTCTTGAAGCTTTCCGAGTATTAACTAAAAATCGTATGTGTTTCTCACACCTTACAAGTTAAAAAGAGCAATTAATATTTTAATTCACTATTAAATTTATTATAGAATGTCTATATTTAATCTAGCCATATAAATTAAATTTCAGAAATGTTTTAAAATTTAATTTACAAAATTAACTTCAATTATTAAAATATATTTTTAATTATACTCTGAACTGAATGTATTTTATTTTGTTTGTGTAATTATTTTAGTGAAAAAAAGAGGCCCACTAAAAAAATACAATATTATTTTTTAGTAATATGAAATGGATGTCTTTAATTTACCATTTTTTTTAGTATCATTCTTACCTAATTGTACTCGGTTTTAGTATTTTAGTATTTTAATATTGTTAAATGTAATTTAATTTTAAATTTTGAGAATATTTCAAAATCAGATTTAAAAAATAAAGTCAATTGTTAAAAATATATTCCAATTATACCATGAAATGGATTATTTCATTTGTTTAGGCAACTATTTTGGTGAAAAGAGGAGTCTCACCCAAAAAAAATAATACAAGATAACTATTCCTGCCTTGAAGCTTTCAGAGTAACTCATTCCAACTCATGAGTAGTTCGCCACTTGTAAGTGACCATTTCAAATTAAAAATGGTAAGTGTTTCTCACACCTTACAGGTTAAAAAGAGTAATTCATATTTTAATTCACTATTAAATTTATTATAGAAAGTCTATATTTAATGTAGCCATATAAGTTAAATTTTAGAAATATTTTAAAATTTGATTTACCAAAATGTAACGCAATTTATTAAATATATTAATTATATTCTTAGTGGAAGCGTTTTTATTTTGTTGGTTTATTATTTTTGGTTGGAAAAGAAAGGAGCCCACTAAAAAAAGTTACAATATATTTTGTGGATGTTTCATTTTACATTGGGACCATTTTTTTTAATTTATTCTTACTTAATTGTACTAGGTTTTAGTATTTTAGTATTTTAATATTGTTAAATGAAATTTAATTTTAAATTTTGAGAATATTCCACATTTATGTTTAAAAAATAAAGTCAATTATTAAAAATATATTCCAATTATACCATGAAATGGATGTATTTCATTTGGTTTAGGCAACCATTTTAGTGAAAAGAAGAGCCTCACCCAAAAAAAAAAAAAATCAAGATAAATATTCCTATCTTGAAGCTTTCAGAGTAGCTGATTCAAACTCACGAGTAGTTTGTTGAGAAATCTAGGGCATTCCAAGTTACCAATTTCTCTGCTTGATAATTGCTTGTGATATGCTTTTACTTCTTTGCTTATGAATTTTTCTTTTTTAGCTTATTAGTGTGTTCTCTTCATCAAGATAGTTACTAAAATAAATAAAGACAAGTGACACAGTAGGTAGGCTTCTTCAGCCAGGGCCAAAACCTCTCAGCTCTTGAGAGGAAAACCAGGAAAAAAAATCTTCTTTCAGATCTTCAATTGATAAGTACCAAGACCATAAAACAGAACCTTGACTCTAGTATCCTCCCAAGAATCTTGACACAAACCTTGATGATTTACTTCTTTCCTTCCTTGCCTTCCTTGTTCATGAACTTCTCTCCTTCTTAGCTTCTTCTAGAGAAACTTGGTCTCTAGGTATTTTACTTCGACCTTCCTAGTATAATCCTCCTCTTGCTACCCCAGAAGAAACATCGCTACCCTAACTTCACACTCCCTAGAAGAATCTTTGCTACACCAACTTTGCATCCCCAAGAAGAATTTTCGATATACCAACTGCGCACTACCCAGAAGAATATTCGTTATACCCAGAAGAAAATTTGTACTTCTCTTTGCTACTCCTACTTCACACTTCTTTTCAACCTCTCTTCGTACTTCTTTTTAGACCGAATTCATGTTTAACTTCTTGTCTAAATTGTATGTCACCAAATGAGGTTGAGTTGGGCTATTTATACACTTCTTCACTTGACTTTAGGCCAACTTGACAACTGGAGTTAGGTTGAATTTATCTAGTAGATTCTTCATCATTTGTAGGCCGACTTGAAGAGGTTATGCGACAATTTCTTAGAGGATACTTTACATAGACAATATTGACCTTTTACAAAGTGTAACATGACTTCATTTACTAACAATGAATCTTACATTTTATGAATAGATGACAAATAAATCCTAAAGACTCTAAATGGGAGTCTTGACTCAAAAACAAAATCCCTTGCTCATGAAAGCCATGAAGCAAGTCAGTGTAATAATTTAATTTTTCTTATTTACATCTTTATTACATAAAATCATCATTACATGTCATTATGAAGACTGGACCTAGTTACACTTTTCAACACTCCCATTTAAGTAGGGAGGTATTCATAATGGTACCTTGGACTTTATCAATTTGAAGAATCTCTCATAAGAAGAATTCAGACTTGTAACTTATTTGTATAGCATCATATCAACCAACATTATTATATAGCAAGGCCTTGACTAGCAGCTCCATATCTCCACAAGATATTAAGCCCAATGCTCATGATACCAATGATTTATAGACACACTCATCATTGTCTCTTTAGGAACATACCCTACTCGGGTTCACTTAGGACATGCTCCATGAGAACTATTCTTATCTTGAACTCCCCAATCCTCAAAGAATATTGGTTCTCCACCACTACTCTTCCATGCAATGCCCTATCTCATCCCAAAGAGTATCAGATGACAAATGATTACAAAATCCTCCATTTTGCCTTCCCAAGTGAAGATCAAAATAACATGTCTGTCTCTTCTTTTCAAATTAGGAGGACATATTCCAATAAAGGAATGTACTCATTCCTTATCACAAAGGAATGTACCTAAGCTCCCTATTTAGGAATTTTCAAGTTTCTTCCAAGTAAGAAACTTATTTTCACGATCCCTCTTTACTAGGGACCTACCACAGCTCCTCATGCGGGGATCCTGAAATAACCAGCTTCTCAAAGAGCTCCTTCCTTCGATGTCATGAATTTCTTCTTCGTCAATTAGTATTCATCTTTGGGAACTTCTATATAGGGCACATATCATCTAGCACTTTTTAACCATGAGTTAGTCATGTCCTTAACTCATAAGAAAGTGATCCATCAGATTTTCCATATAGATTTCCTTCATGTCATTCTACTTTCATGCCATATTTGATAAGGACATTACATCCTTCTATATGATTTGATTGGAAGTCATTTACAGATCTTCCCTTCGATAGTCCTACATAAGCCCAACCAGATGTTAGTTAAAAAATAATTAATGAATACTTCAACTCAAAATTACCTTTGTGATGATATTTCCCCATGACATCTTCCTATAAGTATCAAAATCCTGCATGCAGATTGACACATCTACCACATATATCCATTGTTAAGGGTCTCGATCTTTTTTTGACTTCTATCGGAGTCTTCATATCTTTCTGGGAGATATTCTGGTCAAATCTACTTGGACTTCAAATGTTGAATGTCTTTATCCTTTGTTGCATATAATCTCGACCTCTTCCTATCTTCTCTCACACCCTTCATTCCCAGGAGCTCACATTAATAGTTCCTTGATTGTAGTTAGCTTCCTCGTGACTCATTTGTGAATATATATTATTATGATTTCATCTAGTGCGACTTGTGGTTTTGCTACAATCTTTTGTAGGAGGATATCCTTTCTTTTCTTGATCATATTTCCCAGGATGGAAATAGTGATATGTATTTTATGCAACCATATGACATGACTTTCAATAATCTATGCAAGCATGCATACCTCATCTTTCTTTTGGTCATTCAAACTTCTTGTACTAGCTTCATGTAAGAGGACTTTATCCGTTGGACCTGATTTCCTGTTATGTCATCATACCATCATTCCTTGAATCTCACGAGTTGGAATTCCTTATGAAAACCTTTTCTTCCTTTCTACATCGGTGAATCCTTTGATGAGAATTTTATCTGAGAAACTCGAGGATGTTTCACAATCTCACCTGACATATGTTTTCTTCTATGATGATCCCAGTTGGGGATGACCTCTGCTAATATAAGTTTTAATGAGATTTCCTAAGAGATTCCTATTCGTTGTAATCATTAGGATCTATACCAGACATAATTTCTACTTCCTATGTCATGAGCTCTTACTTCTAATGCTTTTATCACAATGCTTATTTCTAATATGATGCATCGTATCTTATTTACATTGCTTCCCATCTATAATTTACAAGTGAAAGGAACGTTCTAATGAATAATATCATCTCAGGCATCTTTTTTCTTCTTCCTTCTTACACTTCTTAGTCTTAGGTTCTTTTACTTCCTTTGTAGAATAGTCTTCTTCCCTGTCCCTCTTGCAATTAGGACAACCTTTTCTATAGTGCCCAAAATTATGACAACCATAGAATCTTTCTTTAGCTATGTTCTTCCTTTTCTTCTTTGGATTAATAAATTTCCAAATCTTCCCTTTCGTCTTGTCATTATCTGTTTCCTTCTATCTAATCTTTCATCACTTTCATTCTTCAGCCTATTTTCCTTTGCTTTGCAAAAAGCACATAATATGATGAATGAGATAGCTTACTATTCCCTAGAAGCAATGAGATTACTTTGTTCATCATTTAATGCATTTAGAATATCTGAGATTATATTGTTATTAGATACCATCTCTCCTAGATACTTCAATTGACCTTTTATTTGATATTCTTTAGAGAGACATGACGATATCCATTCATCCTTTGATACTTTCAATTTATGAAGATCAGATCTAAATGATAAGATATTTTCTATCGTGCTTCTAGAGAAAAGTTCTCCCATATTATCATATATTTCTTTAGATGTCTCAAGCTTGGCTACAAAGGAAATGAGTGAATCTTTGACAGACTCCTTGAGAATCTTTTGAGCCTTGAAATGCCTTTCCATGTATTCAAACAATGGTTGTTCTTCAAATGGCTTGGAGGCATTCCCATGGACATGATCAATGACTTCATTTACTTCAAGGACAATGTCTATCCTTCTTTTCCAAACAAGGAAGTTTGATATCCCAACTAGCTTTTGGTCTTCCTTGAAATATGAAGTCTTTTTTTACTAGATTGTATCATAATAAGAGGTACTTACTTGAGAAGATCAAATATTCAACTTGATGATGAACTTGTTGGTTCTTACTTCAAATATTTTGGTGGGGGAGGACTACCTTCTATGAGATCGTTTCCTCAATAGATAGAGGATTGACTTTTGATTCAATCTTTCTTAGGTTTGAAGAGCTTCCAATTTCTTTGAAGTGCTTCTAGGGTTTCAGACTTTCTTCCTTTTTCCTTCTTCCTTCTTCGATCTAGGGCTTCTTTGATGTAGATCTTGATCTTGTTGATAACCTTCCAATTGCTTTGAAGCCTTCTATGAATATTGATTCTTGTGTGTCAACTTGTTTTGACTGCCTCTTCTTGCCTTCAACACCTAAAATATGATACCATGTTGAGAAATCTAGGGCATTCAAAGTTAACAATTTCTTTGCTTGATAATTTCTTGTGATATTATTTTAATTCTTAGCTTATCAAATTTTATTTGTTAGATTATTAGTTTTCTCTCTTCATCAAGACAATTACCAAAATAAATAAATACAAGTGACATAGTACGTAGATTCTTTAGCGAGGGCCAAAACCTCTCACCTCTTGAGAGGAAACCCCGATAAAATTATTCTTTCATATCCTCAACTCATAAGTACCAAGACCATAACATAGACCCTTGACTCTAGTATCCTCCCATGAATATTGTCACAAACCTTGATGATTTTCTTATTTCCTTCCTTGACTTCCTTGTTCCTGAACTGCTGTCCTTCTTGGCTTCTTCTAGAGAAACTCGGTCTCTAGGTCTTTTACTTTGACCTTCCTAGTATAAACCTCCTCTTGTTACCCTTGAAGAAGCTTCGTTTCCCTAAGTTCGTGCTGCTCAGAAGAATCTTTGTAGTAGCAACTTTTCACTTGCCAGAAGAATTCTCGCTGTACCAACTTCGCACTACCCAAAAGAATCTTCGTGTACCTAGAAGATAGATACCCAAAAGAAACTTCGCACTTCTCTTTATTTCTCCTACTTCATACTTCTTTTCACCTTCTCTTTGTACTTCTTTCTAGACGGAATTTAGATAGAACTTCTTGTCTGAATTGTGTGTCACCAAATGAGGACGAGTTAGGCTATTTATACACTTCTTCACTTGACCTTTAGGCCGACTTGATAGTTGGATTCAGGCCAACTTTATCTAGCAACTTCTTCACTATTTGTAGGTCAACTTAAAGAGGTTATTTGACAAGTTCTTATAGGATACTTTACATAGACAATATTGACCTTTTACAAAGTGTAGCATGACTTCATTTACATGACGATGACTCTTATATTTTATGACTAGATGACAAATAAATCCTAAAGACTCTCAATGGGAGTCTTGACTCAAAAACGAAATCCTTGCTCATGAAAGCCAAGAAGGAAGTCAATATAATGATTTCATTTTTCTTATTTACATCTTTATTACATAAAATCATAATTACATGTCATTGTGAAGACCAAACCTAGTTACACGTTTTAACATCGTTCACCACTTGTAAGTGACCTTTTAAAATTAACTAAAAATAGTATGTGTTTGCCACACCTTACAATTTAAAAGGAGCAAGTAATATTTGAATTCACTATTAAATTTATTAAAGAAGGTCTGTATTTAATTTAGCCGTATAAATTAATTTTTAGAAATATTTTAAAATTCGATTTACAAAATTA
>APFE031614895.1:53714-97733 GCA_000404065.3 Pinus taeda | reverse complement strand
TCCTAATACCCAATAAAACAGAACTTCATTTATTTTTCTAAATTATTCCAGAACTATGAATTTTAAACCACAGCTATACTCACACTCAAATCTGAGCTTTCGCTCAAAGACTCCTCACTCCTATTAACACTGTCGCTCTACCTTTTTTTTTTAAACGATGGAGATTGCACATATCCAAGTTAACCATCTCCTCCACATTTGGAGGAATAAATTCTACTTTTAGAATGCACATCCTATCCTAATCTAAAAAACTAGACTACTTGGCTTGATCTCCATGCAGGGAGAATCCTTTTCCATTTATTTCTAATTTCTGCTCAAAATTAAGCCACTCTTAACTAAATACATTTAATTGAAATTAATACAAGATTAACAACTAAATATTCCTTCAACTTGTAGTAGCCACAACATGTGACCATTCCATCACATTGCTGGCTAGGTCTAGATGCTCCTGCATCAGACTCCCAAAGTTTAAATTAACTATGATCTCCTGATCATACATTTCTGGTTTGCGTCCTCCTGGATCCCATACTTGATTTGATAGTCTGTTATTGATTATTGCTGCTGTTGTTTGTCCTTCAAGTCTCTGTCCATTATGTGGTAATGCATCACTATCTGTTGCTGTCCTTTTCACATACCTTGCTACTGTTCTGCTCACTTTAATTTGCAATCCTTCATTCCTTTCACCTGTACCATCTTTACTAACTGCATTGTCCGCAATATCTATTTTTAATCCTCCTTCACTCTGGCTTTCTTCAAGATCAATGATCTTCAAGGACTTCATGTATCCTTTGAATTCAAAAATTCTTTTGCCATCCTCCTTACTCTGCATATGACTATGAGTAGTCATTTCTTGAACAATCTTCAATAATTGTTTGTCTTTCCTCAAATCGATAGGACCTGCAAACACACAACAACCTTTAGTTTTCAAAATACAATACCTTCGATTTCCTTTTGATGCTTCAAGCACCCATCCTCCACCATAGATCTTTGGGATTTCAGCTAATCCTTCTTGCGGTGACTTCAAATCAATATGAATCTGTTCTAGTTTCCCGGACTCATTCATTAGCTTGCTATTCCACCTCCGTTGCAATAGCTTCCACTTCACCCTTTTCTTCAGTCTCCATCTGTACCTTCGATCTTCACTTATCTTTCTTTGTATTATCAGACCCATCTCTGGTTCTTCATTCTGCTGCCAACTTCTACACTTTTGCAATTTAATGCTTTCCTCAAATGTATTCTCACCTTCATATAATCGCTGCTCAATTTCGCCGATTTCAGCATCATATTTAGTAATGCTGTCTTCCGCACCTTTTCCTCCATTAAGTTCTGTAGGCTTTGTTTCTCCTTTGGGTTCCTTGAGTAATCTTTCCAAGAATTCTATCTCCTTGTAAAATCTCTCCAGTAGATCATCACAATTTTCCTTCTCAGCTCCATTCTTTTCTTGGCAATCCTCCTGAGTTGACCTGTTTTCTACATCATCATATTGCAAGTATCTTTCATTAATTCCATTAAACAAATTCATTGGTTTACCTTTTTGTAGTCCCACTATGGAATTGTCTTCAGACTGCTGGTTTATATCAACCTCATCTGACTGTTTCACACCGAACAAGATTTCATCTATGAACTTCTTCTGTTGCAAATGATCAACACCTTCTTTCTCTAAAAAGGATTCTTCATCATACTTTACCTCAAGAGTTTCATTTCTGGTTGTGACAATTTCATCCAGCTGTCCACCATCCTCTGCATATCCTGCAAACATACACGAACTGTAAGAATCAAAATCTCAAGGCTTCATTGCCTCATCTGCTTCCTTTGTCAATATATTTTCAAGTTGTTCTGAACTCTGCCAATAATCCATGATATCTTCAGCTGGCCTCTTATTATCCTCTTCTCCCAACATTTCACCTTGTTCTGGTTTACAAATGGAAACTTCCAATTCTACCTCTGCTTCTCTGAGTTTCTCTGATTCCTCTTGAGCACTCAACATCTGCGCAATCTTCCTCAATTCTTCTGCTATCTCTGACTTCACTTGCTGATTTCTCCTTTCTCGTAGCCTTGGCCACTTTACTCTTTTTCTCATGGTCCAAACACTTTTTTGCAGCATCTTCATCAATATTCCAATCTGGAAATCTATCTCAGCTTTCTCTCGGTCAAAGTCTTCTTGACTCATCCTTATGCCATCTGCTTTGGCATCTTCCTTTCTGTTGTGGCTCCCTTGTGAACTTCTGCTATGACTGTCTGTAGTCATTTCCGGCTCCTCTCTTTCCATGAGCCCCGCGCACCTCTGCATCAAGCCTCTGCAATAGTAAGTCCTCCTTACTGCAATCTTACCTCACTAAGCTCTCCTCACTCAGTCTTTTGGTAAGCACGATCCCCAGTCTGGAATCTTCTCCTGAGCAACACCTTTGCTCCCTCTAGGCTTCTGCAATCTCTCACTCTCTCTTTCGAAGACACTTCAATTGTCCTCTCTGTCTAATCTCTGGTTGGAATCTTTAAGTTCACTGCCACTTCTGCTTTTAAGAACGCATCTGGTTCTTTCCGCTGAGACTTTCTTCACTATGCCTGTGCTGCCATCTTTATCAGTTTCACAATCTGACATTCATTCACCACATGCGATTAACTAAATAAAAAGAAACTTGAATCCTTTCCCCGAGCAATTCCAGCTCTTCAACAAAACCTTCTATCTTCATTCAGAAAACAAACATTCTTCAATTTACCAGAGCCAAGCTCTGATACCAAAAATGATGCAGGGAGATCCCTGCAAACCTAGAATCACACTCTCTTTAATACATCTAAAATACATCTCAGCTTTAACTACAAATCCTGACAATTTCAATAAACATTTTTACACACCAACGGTGTGATTCCCCTTGAGCCAATGGCGCCCACCATGAGATCGACTCATCAAACTGAAGTTTTAACATTCATTCGAATCGAGCTTTCGATTCAATCCTTTTCAAGGTTCGATGCATATACAGGTTTCACAAATTGATATTAACTCATACCCAGAATTTAACATACCTTGTTATCTCTGCAAATTTATGATTCATTTCCCCATTACCTCTCAACAACCATCTGGTTGTTAAAAGCCCTTCAACTCCTACAGGTCCACAAGCATGTATCCAGCTTGTACTTATTCCAACCTCAACACCAAAACCAAAGCGAGCTCCATCACAAAAGCGTGTACTCGCATTATGAAATACAGCAGCACTGTCTACCTGGCGTAAGGAAACCTCCGCAACATCATGATCTTTAGTTATTATACAGTCTGTGTGAGCACTTCCATGCTCGTGAATATGATCAATAGCCCCAAAACACCCTTAACTATTTCTACAGTGCATGCCATCGAACTGTATTCATGATGAAAACTACTGGCCTTGGGTAACTTCAACCTATCAGCAGCCTTTAAACCACCATACAATCTAACAAAATGCGCCTTGCTTCAACTAAACAAAATTATTATTCTAATGTTCCCAAAAGAAACCAAGGCTCTGTGTTCGTCCTTCCCTTCAATGCGCCCAATGCATTCGATAGCACTCAACCAGTTTCTGATGGATTCAACTCTCAATCGGACTCTGTTCACAATTCAACTTGGGACTCTTCCGTAGAATCTAAATTCCCCACGATTTTCATCCAGCAATCTCAAGCGGCGACACTTGCTTTTACCCTGCAAATTTTGTCGATTCTAAAGTTGTCAACGCACTTGAATCTCTAGATTCGATTCGGTGACTACCCTTCCGCACGCAGCTTTTGACAAATGGGTCATCGCTTAACGCTGGGTTGCCAGACTCAATTAACAACAATCAATTAGTTTGATTGACAACTCTTGGTATCACACATCACCCTGCAGACACATAACGACCCACCGAACATGATTCAATGAACCCAATACTTTTTCCACAGTATCATAAGCAATCTGTGCAGAAAAAGGATATCAATCAGCAATGATATTAATCGGCGTTCATAAATTGCGATTGGCAGCCCACTATAAGTGTCAATTGTGACTCCAGCGCCGAGGCGATGATTACCAACAGATCCGACTCCAACTCAAAACAGTTTATTAACCTTGCATCCACACCTTCTGTTAACTGAATGTGACAATTGAAATCTCCTCTTCGATCCGATCCAACGAAGTTGTCGGATCCAATTTGCAAAACATCAGATGGGTTTTTAAATCCACTCAGGAATTCACTGAGTATCTCTGCGCCGAGTTTCCGTATTAAAAACCTTTACAGCTCACAGATTTAATCTATGCCACGTTTGTATTAACAAAATAACACATAGAAACTATCATTCCAACCAATTCCCAAACCAAACATAGATCGAGTTCCTAAATCAATTGCGCAGCCATTATCACAAAAATCATCAATTGTCATTTGATTTGGGCAGAATACCATTAAGCTCCTAATACCCATAAAACAGTACTTCATTTATTTTTCTAAATTATTCCAGAACTATGAATTTTAAACCACAGCTATACCCACACTCAAATCTGAGCTTTCGCTCAAAGACTCCTCACTCCTATCAACACTATCGCTCTACCTTTTTTCTTTAAAACGATGGAGATTGCACATATCCAAGTTAACCATCTCCTCCACATTTGGAGGAATAAAATCTACTTTTAGAATGCACATCCTATCCTAATCTAAACAACTAGACTACTTGGCTTGATCTCCACGCAGGGAGAATCCTTTGCCATTTATTTCTAATTTCTGCTCAAAATTAAGCCACTCTTAACTAAATACATTTAATTGAAATTAATACAAGATTAACAACTAAATCTTCCTTCAACTTGTAGTAGCCACAACATGTGACCATTCCATCACATTGCTGGCTAGGTCTAGATGCTCCTGCATCACTTTGACCTTGCTAGTATAAACCTCCTCTTGTTATCCTTGAAGAAGCTTCGTTTCCCTAAGTTCGTGCTGCCCAGAAGAATCTTTGTAGTGCCAACTTTTCACTTGCCAGAAGAATTCTCGTTGTACCAACTTCACACTACCCAAAAGAATCTTCGTTGTACCTAGAAGATAGATACCCAAAAGAAACTTCACACGTCTCTTTATTTCTCCTACTTCATACTTCTTTTCACCTTCTCTTCGTACTTCTTTCTAGATGGAATTTAGATAGAACTTCTTGTCTGAATTGTGTGTCACCAAATGAGGTCAAGTTAGGCTATTTATACACTTCTTCACTTGACCTTTAGGCCGACTTGACAGCTGGATTTAGGCCAACTTTATCTAGCAGCTTCTTCACTATTTGTAGGTCAACTTAAAGAGGTTATTTGACAAGTTCTTATAGGATACTTTACATAGACAATATTGACCGTTTACAAAGTGTAGCATGATTTCATTTACATGACGATGACTCTTATATTTTATGACTAGATGACAAATAAATCCTAAAGACTCTCAATGGGATTCTTGACTCAAAAACAAAATCCCTTGCTCATGAAAGCCAAGAAGGAAGTCAATATAATGATTTCATTTTTCTTATTTACATCTTTATTACATAAAATCATAATTACATGTCATTGTGAAGACCAAACCTAGTTACACTTTTTAACATAGTTCACCATTTTTAAGTGACCTTTTAAAATTAACTAAAAATAGTAGGTGTTTACCACACCTTACAATTTAAAAGGAGCAAGTAATATTTGAATTCACTATTAAATTTATTAAAGAAGGTCTATATTTAATTTAGTCGTATAAATTAATTTGTAGAAATATTTTAAAATTCCATTTACAAAATTAACCTCAATTATTAAAATATATTTTTAACTATATAATGGATGTATTTTATTTTGTTTGGGTAATTATTTTGGTGAAAAGAAGAGCCCCACTAAAATAAATACAATGTACTTTTTTAGCATTATGAAATGGATGTATTTCATTTTTCTTGAGAGACTATTTTTTTTAATATCATTCTTACTTAATTGTATTGAATTTTAGTATTTTAATATTGTTAAATGTAATTTAATTTTAAATTTTGAGAATATTTGAAGTTTAGATTTAAAAAATAAGGTCAAATATTAAAAATATATTCCAATTATACCATGAAATGGATGTATTTCATTTGGTTTAGGCAACCATCTTGATGAAAAGAAGAGCCTCACCCCAAAAAAATTAATACAGGATAAACTTTTTTGCCTTGAAGCTTTCAGAGTAATTGATTCAAACTCATGAATAATTCACCACTAATAAGTGACCATTTCAAATTAACTAAAAATGGTATGTGTTTTCTACACCTTACAAATTAAAAAGAGCAATTAATAGTTTAATTCACTATTAAATTTATTATAGAAAGTTTATATTTAATGTAACCATATAAATTAAATTTTTAAAAGGATATAAATTACCATAATTACAAAAAAAAAAATGAAATACCCACTACATGATAAGGTCTTACATCAAGAATGATGGTTTCTTGCCAAATTCAACATTTATTTTGGATATAGTTCCCCATTTTCCCTTGCGTATCTCCTTTAATCTCATCATTAACCATTACCAAGAGGTTTTCATATTAGGAAACAAATGTCTTTTATTTTGTATAGGAAACTATTTTCTTCATTATCAATTTTATTTAATTGTATTGTATTTTAGTATTTTAATATTGTTAAATGTAATATAGTTTTAAATTTTAATTTAAAATGTAATGTTATTTATTAACATATGTTTTTAATATTAATATGGTATTTGTTTTTTAAAATGTCATTTTATAATATAATTTAAAATATATTATAGAGAGGGATAAAATAAAGAACTCAAGGAACAACCACATACATATGACCCCAAACCACTCAATATTATGCCCAAAGAGAATTTTTCTACCAAAAAACCTTTTTTTTATTCATTCAAACCATTTTTTGAGCACAAAGATAGCTGGAAACAAAGATCCTTGTTCCCTAAAAATTCATGGTCATAAATGAAAATACCCCTATGACCAAGGAAAACTCCATTTTCTAGTGAAAAGGGAGTTGCCATCATGCCAGGAAAAAATCGTTTCCTAGCTAGACCACCTATAGACACCAATGGGACTCTAATCTTGACGTTATTAAACATCCAAGATCAAACCCTAACCGGATACCAGGAATCACTGCCTCCTTATCTTCCCCCATAACTTCAATATTATCTAGACTAGAAGTTATTAGAATGTTTCTAGCATTTGTAAGTCATAGAAACCTTAAAGTATATCAAATGGATGTCAAGCCTTCTCTTCCTAATTGTAAATTAGAGAAGAAGTTTACACTAAATAGTCAAAGTGACTTATGTTATTTGAAAATGAAAATCAGGTTTGTAGACTAATGAAAGCATTGTATGGATTAAAAAAACCCCAAGTGCTTGGTACACAAGGTTGGATAAATACCGACAACATCAAGGATTCAAAAGGGGAACATCAAATCATAATATTTACATTAAATTTGATAATGAGAATCTGATAATCATTGTTTGGGAGTGATTTGGAAGAAACAAGTTAGTAGTTTGCAGAGTAAATGCAAAAGGATTTTGAGATGTTGATGCTAGGATAAATTGCATTCTTCCTTGGCTTACAAGTCTCTCATGTAGACAAAGGTATCTTCTTTTCTCAATCCAAATTTTGAATAGAAATTTTGAAGAAATTTGGTATGGAATATTGCAAGCCTATTAGCACATCCATGATAAATGGATGAAATAAGAAAGGATTTTGAGTCTCCTAATGTAAAACAGATTGCTTACAAGTCAATATCATTGGAATCCTTTTCTAGTTAAAAGCATTAAGGCCTGGTATAATGCAAATTTTAGGACTAGTTATTAGATTTTAATATAACTCCAAGGAGATCCATCTGAATGCAATCAAGAGAATATTTTAAATATCTATAGGGTACAATTTAGTATGCACTATGATATGCAAGAAGAAATTATTTCAATCTAATAGCATACACTAATGCAGAATGCGTAGGTAGAATTCATGATAGATATAGCACATGTGATTCAACATTGTTTTTGGGAAATTGTCTAGTACCTTGGGTAAATAAAAATCAAAACTCTATTTATTTGTCTACAACTAAATTTCATTATATAGTAGTAGTTGCATGGTGTACTTATATTTTTTGGATGAAGAAAATACTCAAGGATATCAAGGTTGACTACATTGATCATATTCCCATAACATGTGATAATACTAGTGGAATTAAAATTTCGAAGAATCCTATTATGCATTCCAAAAAAAAGCATATTTCAATTAAATATCATTTTCTGAGAGATCAAGTCACTAACTAGACTATTAAGATTGAATATGATGCCACTAATGAGCAAATTGTAAATATATTCTCCAAATTGCTTCCTAGAGAACCATTTGAGTACCTCATACAATGGTTGGGAGTGATATCTCTTTTAGCACACTGATTCACTTAGTATTGGTCCTTGGAGCTCATAAACACATGTCAAGTTTCCAAGAGTGCGCTACCAGAGACAAATGATGAAATGGAAAGTTTCTCAATGACTAGTGCCATGTCAGGGGAAATTGCATGTTTCAACAATGTGCTGTGTTCAAGGGTAGCTTTTAGGTCTTTATTTAAATGGTACCTTAACACAAGACATAGATCATCATGAGAAGCCCAACTTTTGGTAAGGGGGGGCTCATGTATTACATTTCACTATGAAATGAAAATCTTACCTAGCTCCTACGTCTGTATCTTTTTGTTTTCAACTCATGTCACTTGATTTTAGTGGTATCACCAAGACCATTGAGCAACACTTCATATTAGCATCTCTTTATATATAAGGTTATGCCTACAACCATTTTACAAAGAATAATCAAAATTGGATATTAATTAGACATTGGGATCTCAAAGCCCAGATGAAATATAGTTCTAGCAACTAATGCCCTTTATCATATATGTCAAGTGGGCATAAGTGAGAAAACATTGGACATGTGCATAGATATTTTGAAGATGGAGACTGAGAAAGGGGAAGAGTTACTAAGTGGTAGTATTGCCATTAATGACCAACAATGTTTGGAAATGTTGCCATTAATGCCAAAAAGGGAGATTATTGAGAAAAGTGTTTTAAATTATGTCAAAGGTTAGTCATTTATGTCAAGAGAATTTCAATTCATAGGGAGCTTGTTGAAGTGATATTATTGAGCATGTTGTAGTTGTATTTGGTAGTGTCAAGTTTAAAGGGGATCTTAGTAAGTTTGTTAGCGTTGTTGTGTCAATGAGTGTTGTTTCCTAGCTTGAAGTCAAATATCAAGCTAGTAACCTTGAAGGAATTTATTCTTTAGTTCCTCGACTTTAATTATAAAACTAACTTTAGTTGGATAGACCTCCTACAGACCTTTCTAATAGTATATGGTGTTGGAGAATCTAGTATGGCAGTTACTATTACAATTCTCCTTATCCTTAATAATTGTTTGTGAACTAATTTAGTTATCTTATTATTGTTCTTATTAGATATTTTCATCAAACAATTATCAAGAGCATACAAAATAAAGAAAAATGACATAAGAAGTAGGCTACAAGCCAGGGAAAACCCCATGTAAGGGGAAAATCCAAAATAATCTCTTCTCTTCTTATAGAATTTAATCAAATGAGAAAATACAAGACCCAAGGACCAAAGTCAAAATCTTCTCCAAGCACCAAGTTAACCCTCCAAATGATCTTCTTCAACATAAGACAAGGTTTTCCAAAGTCAACGAAAGTCAACTTCTTGAAGATCTACTCCAAACAAGGTTTCAACCATCACTTCATATCTACAACTTCAGCCCGCAACTCTTAGCTTTGCAACAACTACAAAACCCTTATACTTTCACACATGTGGGAAGAAATAGGTAGAAATCACATCTTCTTCCTTCGCTTAGTCTTCCTCCTTCTCTTCTAGATTTTTTCTCTTCTTGTCTTCCATTTCCATTTCTTACTTGATATTAAATTACACAAGTGTATCGCAATTAATCAAATTCATTTCCTTTATATAGCTTTCTCATCAGATCAAATTGCCTCAAACTATGCTAACTTTCTCCAGCAAAGCTGACTTGGTCTTCGAGGTCCAATTTGACTTTATGGACTCAAAAGTAATATCTTTTACATGTTATAATTTTGCAAGAGGATCTTATACAAATGATAAAGACTCTTTTGACTCAAGAAAAATATTATTTTGCTTGACAAACCCTAGGAGCATGAAATGCATGCTTGAATTAATTGACCAATGCAAATAGAGCATGAAATTGTGCTTGAAAATAATATTGTTCTTTATTATTTTTCTTCTAACATAAGATATACATAATGAAATGAATACAATGACAATTATGAAGACCGAAACTAGTTACATTTTTCAACGTATGGAACATGATATAACTTAAAGGAGTGAAGAGAAAAATAAGATTGATGTTTGCAAATATAAGCAAGTTTCTAACTCCTCTAGGTTCTAGTACACCATAGAATCACCCAATAATTTAATTATTTGATGGTTAAGATAATGTAATCAATTATTAGCCTTAATCCTAGGCCCCATGACCCTAAACGATTTGCGAGGTTGGTCAAATGAACTTGCAGTGGGACCTAAGGATCAGGATGGAAGGCTAGCAATAGTGACAGATGGTAGAGTGATTAGTTAATAACATGGTTACAATGATAGGTGGAAACAATTGATAGGTTGACATATATGAGTTGGAAGTTAAGCTAAGAAGTCGACATGGCAAGATATTTGGTTGCAAAAGATGTATCAATATTACTTATTTAAGATCTAGGCTATCTCAATTAGGGATTCATATTAATCCCTAATAGCATGACCTTGGATGTATGTGTGCTGCAATTATCAAAATGGCTAAGGGACTAGGGGACTGATCAGAAAATGATCTAGGACTTCAACCACAGTCAAGAACCAAGGTAAAGAACTAAGGGTAAAAGGTTAAAGGGTTAAAAAGGTTCATATTGGCCTTAAAATGCTAAAGCCTTTATAAAGCACTAAACCTTTGTTAAAGTGGTAAAGCATCATTAAAGCGCTAAAACCTTCGTTATGCACTAAAGCCTTCAGTAAGCATAAAACCTTCGTTAAAGCACAAAACCTTGTAAAGTGTTTTTTCATTAAAATCAGAATAAAGAACATGGGCAGTGTTGGCTCGGTAGTAAATGGTATATCATGCAGGTGAAAGGCTGCAAGCAGTAATGAGCCCAAAGCACGTGATTACATTTAGCAGGCAACATGTACTAGAGCAAAACTGCTCTTATTGCACGCCCTCGATCAAATATCGTTCATGCAAGAAATCTGCGTGATATGAGCGATGTCTGTTGGATCAAGCAAGGCCACATCTACAACGGAGATTGTCTGAGCAAGTTGGCTATCGAACGATGCAACAATAGTTAGATGAATGGGATAGATCAATGATCCAAGATGAACCCGATCATAAAAGCCCAATGGTTGAATGTCCCTAATCACCAAGATTATATCACACATATGTGTGCCTAGCAATTGGGGTAATGCTAACAGCTACCTCTGACAGTCAGCCTAGCAAAAAGGCTAAAGTTTAGCAGCTTTAGCTAAGTTTAGTTAAAGTCAGGTGCAATCACTAAATTTGGTTAAAGATATCAAATAAAATCATAGGCGGAGTAGTTTACAGGGGAGCTGGAGAGTCTAGAGGAGACAAAGTTTTCCAGAGGAGACAGAATCTTCCAGAGAGACAGAGGCAGAGCCTAAGAGTTAGTTTTAACTCAGAGAGAGTGAAACAAACCTTCTAAAGCTAATGGAATGATCTATAGAAGTTGAAGAAGTCATCTTTATGGAGAATTCCATCTAAGAAGATTGATTCTGGAGTTCAGGAGCATCCAAAGGTTGGAGGTAGTTGCAATAGCTACCAAAGCTCATTCTCAGTGATCCAATAGTTCATTCTGAATGTAAAGGACCTTCTGAATCCATTGAAGGGATTTTCAGAAGCATCTAAAGACTTCTAAGAGCCAAGAATATATAGGGTAGTTTTAGAACAGTAAATGATCAAATGATCTGTTTGTTGTTGGCGTCTGATGTGTGCTAAAGACAGAAGAAGGGGTTCCAGAGACAGTTAGTAGAATTCTGAAGGAGTTAGTGCTATCGAGAAGCTCAAGTTAGCTCTGTGTACTAATTGAAGGAATCTAGTCCATAGAAGCCTAGATCTATCTGCAAAGTAAGGACAGGCAGAGATAAGATGGTATTCTAAGCCCATTGGTTCAGTTATAAACCTTTGGAGTTGAGTGTCAAACTTGTAAAAGAAGTTTTACCATAATCCCAAAGATCCAAGTCAAGTTGACTTGAGCTCAAGGAGATGTAGCCCGTGATATTAGGGTGAACTCTTATATTATATTATTAT
Source organism: Pinus taeda (assembly GCA_000404065.3). Lineage (NCBI taxonomy): Eukaryota > Viridiplantae > Streptophyta > Pinopsida > Pinales > Pinaceae > Pinus > Pinus taeda. The sequence continues at coordinate 85,418 of APFE031614895.1, read as the reverse complement.
TATGTGTGATTATCTATTTGTTGCATTTTACTGTTATTTATATTTAATATCAGCATAAGAAAATAAGCACTTGAACAGTATAAACAAGGACGTACACCTCTTTCAAGTCCTTAATTCCACAATTGTCAACCTAAACTAGATCATAAATTTATTAAGCTTTGGAGAGGGAAGTTCTTGTAAGTATGACAAGATGTTAGACCCCCACATATTCAGATCAGGTGGTATTAGAACTAGCTAGTTGATTGACAGAGAATAGATGTTTGATTGACAGAGCATAGTTGCTTCTTTAACTTGAAAGGTGTTTAAACAATAAAGGGGATTTAGCTGTTTGATTGTTTGTAAACTGACTATTGTTTGAGTTTGCAAAGATGAAGGGAAAGCTATTGATAGCTGAGTCTAGGAGAGGACAAGAAGGAAGAAGGGATGAAGGCATTCTCCTTATCCCAAGGACCTCAAGGAAATCCTTGAAGCACAAGAGGTTTGATTTCTAAAGATTGCTTGAATAAGCTCTTTGTGAATTTTGTTGAAGTTGTTTTGCTAATTGTTATAATGACAACTTCTACAAGTGAGTTCTCAAAATCTTCCTCCTTCACAAGATTCTTTGATGAAGACTTTAAGAAAGACATGCTCGTTAAGATGAATATGGTGAGAGAAATGTATGAGGGTGGAAGGAAGACCACCAAGCTTCGAGAGAAGTTGAATTCCATGAAGGAAGAGATGCAGTTGCTTTCTGACAAATTGCAGGAAGTGGAAAGCCAACTTCATCTTGCAAATATGAACTTGGAAAGGATGCATGAGTTGGAGACACAAATCCTTATTGCCAAAGAAGCCTTAGTCAAGTATCACCTTGCAGAAGAGGTAAACAATTCCAATATTTCTTCATTTCCTCTAAGAATGATTATGCTCGTTCTTTTGAAAAACATACAAGACACATAGGATCTAAGTTGATGTCACAAATGGGCTATGAAGGAAAAGGATTGGGAAAACATGCACAGGGCATTGTAGAGCCAATAATGGTTGAGGAAAGGCCTAAGTATTTGGGTCTTGGCTATGGAAAAAATGATGGAGAAAGTTCCAAAAAAACCATGAAGGCAATTAAAACAGTTCCTAGAAGGAGTTTCATGTCAAGTCTTCTACCTCAAGGGTGTAAAGATTGTATTCTGGGGAAATGCAATAATTTGAAACACACTTTGCAGGAAGAAAGTGTTCAAAAGAAGTCACTTGAACCAGAGAGTTGTAAAAGCTCTGAAAGCACTGAAGAGATTGATGATGTTCCAAAGGGAGCCACTTCTTCATTTGATTCACCTCCTCATGAAGGAAACAAAGGTGACAGAGGAAGGTATAGATCTGATTTTAATCATATTCCTTTTGATTATGTAAAGCGTAATAAATTTCCACATAAGCATGGGAAAAGAAGTGCATGTTCCTTTTGTAGTTTAGATAGCCATAGTGTTTCTATATGTTAGAAGAGAATGGCCATATACAGGAAAGTATTGAATAAAAGGAAGCAAGAAGCCAAAGGTCCATTGGACAAGGCAAATCATGTTGTCAAGAAGTTACATATGTGTTGCACTTACTGCCATAAGCAAGGACACATTGCTGAAAGGTGTTGGACTATGAATCCAACAATGCTTCCACAAAATATGAAGAAGGTGGAAAGAGAGAATGGTAAGAATGGAAAGGAAGTTTCCATAGTTTATGTGCTACAGGATGATTCACAGGTTGATGTTAATGTGCAAACAAAGGAAGCACCTTTGAAATGGATTGGTAAGAAATGGTTACAGTTCTTAACTAATTAAAGGTTGCATTTCTTTTGAATTAATGCATTTCTTTGCTAATGAGATGCAAGTTGCAGGGTTTACCAATAAGGTGACTAGAAAGGTTGAGTATGTAGACTCACTTTATTGCTACAAACTTTATATTCATTTTAGTAGGGAAAGTATAGTGTGCTTAAGAGAAAGTTGAAGGAGGAAATGCATGCATGAGAATGATATGCATGAACATAGGGATGATGATGATTTCCTGGTATTTGGAACATGTATGTGTAATTAACTTGAAGGGTTGATTGCCTTGTTTTTAAACATGAATGTAATGTAATATTGACTTGGGAAAAGTTGACTTGGTCTCCAAGATTGTAAAAGGGAAATAACAATGAAGTGTTTCATCTTTGAAAAAGAAACCTTAAGTTTATTTTCTACATGTTTGACTTGAGGGGTCAATTGTTGTAAAGGCGTGTTTTTGTTGGCTTTTGAACTAGTCAATCAGTTGTAGAACGATGTAAAAACATGATGGTGATTCACAAGATGTGAAATCTGTTTCTTTTGATGAAGCATGAGTTTAGGCCATCCAGTTGTTTTCTTGTATTTGTTTTTTTTACAACGTGTCAGAAAAACATATTGTAATTGGTACAAATGTATATTTATGTAAAGAAGATGTAATCTTACAGTTGTTTGAACCATCTTGGATCAATGATCAAGGAAGAGATGTTCAAACTACCTTCTATAACCTTCTCAGCAGAAGTTCTGCATGAATTCTAAAGGAAACCCATTTTTAATAGGAGCACGATTCTTAACAGGAGAACAAGCGCATACAGGAAGGAAAGTGTTTACAGTTTTTTGGTTCAGAGGCACTATCTATGCAAGGCAAGTGTATGGAGGCTGGAAGAAGAGGGTGATGTACTCTCAACTACTTTTTAGATCAGTATATCAGTCTTTTGGGGTCCAAAAGATTCTCAATGGGGAGGAGCAATCAGAAAATGATCACAACTTCAACCGCAATCAAGAACCAAGGTAAAGAACTAAGGGTAAAAGGTTAAATGGTTAAAAAGGTTCATATTGTCCTTAGAACACTAAAGCCTTTATAAAGCGCTAAACCTTTGTTAAATCACTAAAGCTTCGCTAAAGCGCTAAAACCTTTGTTATGTTCTAAAGCCTTTGGTAAGTGTAAAACCTTCATTAAAGCGCAAAACCTTTGTAAAGTGCTTTTTCATTAAAATCAAAATAAAGCACGTGGGCAGTATTGGTCGAGACATAAATGGTATATTGCACTAGTGAAAGGATGGAAGCGGTAATGAGCCCAAAGCACGTGATTCAATTCAGTAGGCGACACATAGTAGAGAAAAAGTGCTCTTATTGTGCGTCCTCAGTCAGATATTGTTCGTGCAGTAAATCTACGCGATATGAGCGATGTCCGTTGGATTGAGCAAGGCCACATCTACGGCGGACATTGTTTGGGCAAGTTAGCCATCAGATGACGTGATAGCCATTATATGAATGGGATATATCGACAATCTAGGATGAACTCAGCCCTAAAATCTTAATGGTTGAATGTACCTAACCACTGGGATTATATTGCACATATGTACGCCCAACAGTTGTGGTAATACTAACAGCTACCTCTGATGATCAGCCTGGTGGAAAGGCTAAAGTTTAGCAGCTTTATCTAAGTTTAGTTAAAGAAAGGTGCAGTCACTAAATTTGGTTAAAGATATCAAATAAAAGCATAGATAGAGTAGTTTACAGGGGAGTTGGAGAGTCCAAAGGAGACAAAAGTTTCCAGAGAGACAGTGGCAGTGCCCAAGAGTTAGTTTTAACTCAGAGAGAGTGAAACAAACCTTCTAAAGCTAATGGAATGATCCATAGAAGCTGAAGAAGTCATATTCATGGAGAATTCCCTCCAAGATGATTGATTCTGGAGTTCAGGAGCCACCAGAGGTTGGATGCAGTTGCAGGAGCTACAAAGCTCATTCTCAATGATCCAATAGTCAATCCTGATTGTAAAGGACCTTCTGAATCCATTGAAGGGATTTTCAGAAACATCTAAAGACTTATAAGAGCCAAGAAGCTACAGGGGAGTTTTAGAACGACAAATGATCAAATGATCAGTTTGTTGCTGGTGTCTGATGTGTGATGAAGACAAAATGAGTTCCAGAGACAGTTAACAAAATTCTAAGGGAGTTAGTGCTATCCAGAAGCTCAAGTCAACTCAGTGTACTAATTGAAGGAATTTAGTCCAGATAATCTTATATCTGTCTACAGAGTAAGGACAGCCAGGGATAAGATGGTATTCTAAACCCATTGGTTCAGTTGTAAACCTTTGGAGTTGAGTGTGGAACTTGTAAAAGAAGTTTTACCATAATCCCAAAGAGCCAAGTCAAGTTGACTAGAGCTCAAGGAGATGTAGCCCATGATATCAGGGTGAACTCCTATATTATATTGTTGTTATGTGTGATTGTATATTTTCGACATTTTACTGTTATTTGTCTTTAATATCAGCATAAGCAAATAAGCACTTAAACAGTATAAAGAAGGGCATACACCTATTTCAAGTCCTTAATTCCGCAATTGTCAACCTAAGCTAGATCATAAATTTATTAAGTTTTGGAGTGGGAGGTTCTTGTAAGTATGACAAAATGTTAGACCCCCACATGTTCAAATCAGGTGGTATCAAAGCTAGATGCTTAATTGACAGAGCATAGAAGTTTGATTGAAAGAGCATAATTGCTTGTTTGACTTGAAAGGTATTTAAACAGTACAAGGGATTTGGTTGTTTGATTGTTTGTAAACTGACTATTGTTTGAGTTTGTAAAGGTGAAGGGAAAGTTATTGATAGCTAAGTCTAGGAGTGGACAGGAAGGAAGAAGGGCTGAAGGCATTCTCCTTATCCCAAGAACCTCAAGGCAATCCTTGAAGCACAAGAGGTTTGATTTCTAAATATTGCTTGAATAAGCTCTTTGTGAATTTTGTTGAAGTTATTTTGTTCATTTTTATAATGACAACGTCTACAAGTGAGTTCTCAAAATCTTCCTCCTTCAAGAGATTCTTTGATGAAGACTTGAAGCAAGACATGCTCATCATTATGAATACGGTGAGAGAAATGTATGAGGATGGAAGAAAGAGCACCACGCTTCGATAGAAGTTGAATTCCATGAAGGAAGAGAAGCAGTTGCTTTCTGACAAATTGCAAGAAGTGGAAAGCCAACTTCATCTTGCAAATATGAACATGGAAAGGATGCATGAGTTGGAGACACAACTCCTTATTGCTAAAGAAACATTAGGCAAGTATCAGCTTGCAGAAGAGGTAAAAAATTCTAGTATTTCTTAAATTTCCTCTAAGAATGATTATGTTGGTTCTTTTGAAAAAGATACAAGAGGCACAGGGTCCAAGTTGATGTCACAAATGGGCTATGAAGGAAAAGGATTGGGCAAACATGCACAGGACATTGTAGAGCCAATAATGGTTGAGGAAAGACCTAAGTATTTGGGTCTTGGCTATGGACAAACTGATGGAGAATGTTCCAAAACAACCATGAAGGCAATTGAAACAGTTCCTAGAAGGAGTTTCATGTCAAGTCTTCTACCTGAAGAGTGTAAAGATTGTATTCTAGGGAAATGCAATAGTTTGAAACACACTTTGTAGAGAGAAGGTGTTCATAAGAAGACAGTTGAACTAGAGAGTTGTAAAAGCTCTGAAAGCACTGAAGACATTGATGATATTCCAAAGGGAGCCACTTCTTCATTTGATTCACCTCCTCATGAAGGTAACAAAGGTGATAGAGGAAGGTATAGATCTGATTTTAATCATATTCCTTTCGATTATGTAAAGCATGATAGATTCCACATAAGCATGGGAAAAGAATTGCATGTTCCTTTTGTGGTTTAGATAACCATAGTGTTTCTAGATGTTTGAAGAGAATGGCCACATACAGGAAACTATTGAAGAAAAGGAAGCAAGAAGCCAAAGTTCCATTGGACAAGGAAAATCATGTTGTCAAGAAGATGCACATGCATTGCACTTACTGCCATAAGCAAGGACACATTGCTGAAAGGTGTTGGACTGTGAATCCAACAATATTCTGCGAAATCTGAAGAAGGTGGAAAGAGAGATGGATAAGAATGGAAAGGAAGTTTCCATAGTTGATGTGCTGCAGGATGATTCATAGGTTGATGTCAATGTGCAGACAAAGGAAGCACCTTTGAAATGGATTGGTAAGAAATGGTTAGAGTTATTAACTAATTAAAGGTTGCATTATTTTGAATTAATGCATTTCTTTGCTAATGAGAAGCAAGTTGCAAGGTTTACCAATAAGGTGACTAGAAAGGTTGAGTATGTAGACTCACTTTATTGTTGCAAACACTATATTCATTTCAGCAGGGAAAGTACAGTGTGCTTAAGAGATAGTTGAAGGATGAAATGCATGCATGAGAATGATATGCATGAACACATGGATGATGATGATTTCCTGGTATTTTGAACATGCATGTGTAATTAACTTGAAGGGTTGATTGCTTTGTTTTTAAACATGCATGTAATGTAATATTGACTTGGGAAAAGTTGATTTGGTCTCCAAGATTGTAAAAGGGAGATAATGATGAAGCGTTTCATCTTTGAAAAAGAAACCTTAAGTTCTTTTTCTACATGTTTGACTTGAAGGGTCAATTGCCGTAAAGGCATGTTTTTGTTGGCTTGTTAACTAGTCAATGAGTTTTACAAAGATGTAAAAACATGATGGTGATTCACAAGATGTGAAATATGTTTCTTTTGATGAAACAAGAGTTTAGGCCATCCAGTTGTTTTGTTGTATTTGTTGTTTTTGACAATATGTCGGAAAAAACATACCATAATTGGTACAAATGTACATTTCTGTTAAGAAGATGTAATCTTACAGTTGTTTGAACCATCTTGGATCAATGATCAAGGAAGAGATGTTCAAACTACCTTCTATAACCTTCTTAGTAGAATTTCTGCATGAACTCTAAAGGAAACCCATTTTTAACATGAGGACAGTACTTAACAGGAGAACAAGTGCATCTAGGAAGGAAAGTGTTTACAATTTTTTGGTTCAGAGGCACTAGCTATGCAAGGCAAGTGTATGGAGGCTAGAAGAAGAGGGTGATGTACTCTCAACTACTGTTCAGATTAGTATATCAGTCTTTTGGGGTCCAAAATATTATCAATGGGGAGGAGTGATTAGAAAATGATCTAGGACTTCAACCGCAGTCAAGAACTAAGGGTAAAAGGTTAAAGGGTTAAAAAGGTTCATATTGTCCTTAAAACACTAAAGCCTTTGTAAAGTGCTAAACCATTTTTAAAGTGCTAAAGCTTCGTTAAAGCGCTAAAACCTTCGTTCTGCACTAAAGCCTTCAATAAGCATAAAACCTTCATTAAAGCACAATACCTTTGTAAAGTGCCCTTTCATGAAAATCATAATAAAGCACATGGGCACTATTGGCTAGGCAGTGAATGGTATATCGCACGGGTGAAAGGATAGAAGTGGTAATGAGCCCAAAGCACATGATTTCATTCAGCAAGCGACACATAGTAGAGAAAAACTACTCTTATCATGTGCCCTCAGCCAGATATCATTCGTGCAGGAAATATGCACGATATGAGTGATGTCCATTGGATCAAGCGAGGCCACATCTATGGCGGAGATTGTCTGGGCAAGCTGGCCATCGAATGACATAACAACCATTGTATGAACGGGATAGATTGATGGTCCAGGATGAACCCGACCGCAAAAGCTCAATGGCTGAATGTCCCTAATCATCGGGGTTATATCACACATATGTGCACCCAACAGTTGTGATAATGCTAACAACTACCTCTGATGGTCAGCCTAGCGGAAAGGGTAAAGTTTAGCAGCTTTCACTAAGTTTAGTTAAAGTCAGGTGCAGTCACTAAATTTGGTTAAAGATATCAAATAAATGTAAAGACAGAGTAGTTTATAGAGGAGCTGGTGAGTCCAAAGGAAAAAGTTTTCCAGAGGAAATAGAATTTTCCAAAGAGACAGAGGCAGAGCCTGAGAGTTAGTTTTAACTCAGAGAGAGTGAAACAAACCTCTTGAAGCTAATGGAATGATCCATAGAAGCTGAAGAAGTCATCTTCATGGAGAATTCCCTCCAAGATGATTGGTTCTGGAGTTCAAGAGCCACCAAAGGTTGGAGGCAGTTGCAGGAGCTACCAAAGCTCATTCTCAATGATCCAATAATCAATTCTAACTGTAAAGGACCTTCTGAATCCATTGAAGGGATTTTTAGAAGAATCTAAAGATTTCTAAGAGCCAAGAAGCTATAGGGGAGTTTCAAAACAATAAATGATCGAATGATCAGCTTTTTGCTGGTGTCTGATGTGTGTTGAAGATAGAAGAAGGAGTTCCAGAGACAGTTAGCAAAATTCTGAGGGAGTTAATGCTATCCAGAAGCTGAAGTCAACTCAGTGTACTAATTAAAGGAATCTAGTCCATAGAAGCCTAGATTTGTCTACAGAGTAAGGAAAACTAGGGATAAGATGGTATTCTAAGTCCATTAGTTCAGTTGTAAACCTTTGGAGTTGAGTGTGTAACTTGGAAAAGAAGTTTTACCATAATCCCAAAGAGCCAAGTCAAGTTGACTAGAGCTCAAGGAGATGTAGCCCATGATATCAGGGTGAACTCCTATATTATATTTTTGTTATGTGTGATTGTTTATTTGTTGCATTTTACTGTTATTTGTCTTTAATATCAACATAAGAAAATAAGCACTTAAACAGTATAAACAAGGACATACACCTATTTCAAGTCCTTAGTTCTGCAATTGTCAACCTAAGCTAGATCATAAATTTATTAAGCTTTGGAGTGGGATGTTCTTGTAAGTATGACAAGATGTTTGACCCCCACATGTTCAGATCAGGTGGTATCAGAGCTAGCTACTTAATTGATAGAGCATAGATGTTTGATTGACAGTGCATAGTTGCTTGTTTGACTTGAAAGGTGTTTAAACAATACAAGGGATTTGACTGTTTGGTTGTTTGTAAACTAACTATTCTTTGAGTTTGCAAAGGTGAAGGGAAAGCTATTGATAGCTAAGTCTAGGAGAGGACAAGAAGGAAGAAGGGTTGAAGGCATTCTCCTTATCCCAACGACCTCAAGGCAATCCTTGAAGCACAAGAGGTTTGATTGCTAAAGATTGCTTGTATAAGCTCTTTGTGAATTTTGTTGAAGTTATTTTGTTCATTGTTATAATGACAACGTCTACAAGTGAGTTCTCAAAATCTTCCTCCTTCACAAGATTCTTTGATGAATACTTGAAGCAAGACATGCTCATCATGATGAATATGGTGAGAGAAATGTATGAGGATGGAAGGAAGAGCACCACGCTTCGAGAGCAGTTGAATTCCATGAAGGAAGAGAAGTAGTTTCTTTCTAACAAATTGCAGGAAGTGGAAACCCAACTTCATCTTGCAAATATGAACCTGGAAAGGATGCATGAGTTGGAGACACAACTCCTTATTACCAAATAAACCTTAGTCAAGTATCAACTTGCAAAAGATGTAAAAAATTCCAATATTTCTTCAATTTCCTCTAAGAATGATTACGTTGGTTCTTTTGAAAAAGATACAAGAGGCAAAGGGTCCAAGTTGATGTCACAAATGGGCTATGAAGGAAAAGGTTTGGGCAAATATGCACGGGGAATTGTAGAGCCAATAATGGTTGAGGAAAGGCCTAAGTATTTGGGTCTTGGCTATGGACAAATTGAGGGAGAATGTTCCGAAACAACCATGAAGGCAATTGAAACAATTCCTAGAAGGAGTTTCATGTCAAGTCTTCTACCTCGTGAGTGTAAAGATTGTATTCTAGGGAAATTCAATAGTTTGAAACACACTTTGCAGGAAGAAGGTGTTCATAAGAAGTCAGTCGAACATGAGAGTTGTAAAAGCTCTGAAAGCACTAAAGAGATTGATGATGTTCCAAAAGGATCCACTTCTTCATTTGATTCACCTCCTCATGAAGGTAGCAAAGGTGATAGAGGAAAGTAAAGATCTAATTTTAATCATATTCCTTTCAATTATGTAAAGCATGATAAATTTCCACATAAGCATTGGGAAAATAATTGCATCTTCCTTTTGTGGTTTAGATAACCATAGTGTTTCTAGATCTGGGAAGAGAATGGACACATACAGGAAACTATTGAAGAAAAGGAAGCAAGAAGCCAAAGGTCCATTAGACAAGGAAAATCATGCTATCAAGAAGATGCACATGCGTTGCACTAACTACCATAAGAAAGGACACATTGTTGGAAATAACACTGGAGGGCGGGTGAATCAGTATTATCAAATCAATAATATTTTCATTTTCATTATCAGATTCATATACGCTACTTCAATTAAGGATACCCGCGTGTATACACAACTGTGTTTAATGCAACTAGCATATATCCAGTAAACTTATGATTCAATTAGTTGTTATTCAATGATTGCATCAGAACATTATTAACCATATGAATAGTAAACATGTGCAGTAAAATAGAATAGATCATCACACATAAGAAGCACACATGAACACCATGATATAAGGTGGAAACCCAATGTGGGTGAAAACCACTTGCTGCAATTTGTCTCTATCTTCTTTTAATAAGAAAATTATTTTTACAATATTTCTGTACTGGTGCAGTTTTATACCAGTACACAGGCTTCTACCTGCAGAAGGCTGCAACCTTCTCTTGTTCTCCAGCTTCTCTTGGAAGGGAGCTACAACCCCCTTAGCTCTTGTACCAGCTGATGTACTAGTACGTAGGTTCTGACCTACAGAAGGCTACAACCTTCTCTTTTCTTCCAGGGACCACGTTTCATAAATTTTCAGACTGGATCCATAAATACAAAACAATCACTACTGCAATACAGTCATTAACTCTGAATCACCCAATAACTAAATCACTGAAACCCTGTCATCAAAACACAGTGACCAGAACACAGACCAGAGCCCGGAACTCTACAAAAATCACTAGAATTAACAGCAACCTAAAATATCAAATCTCATAATTTATAGGCTACTTGACTGTGTCGAACCAACGTGTATATGCCCTTTCACAAGAGAGAACCCACATATAGATTTGAAAATAATTACTTATAACTTTGCTGCAATTTTTAACTTCAGATATACCCAAAACATAAGATATAAAGGATAAGACATGTGTCAGTATACAGATCTATTCATGATCATACCATATAATGATAATGCATTTTAGTCTTCATGATCCTGGTTCATCAACCTTTATCAACTGCATAGGTGCCTCCTTGGTTCAAATCGAGCAAAGCATCACAAACCCATAACCAGCATACTAGATCTCATATTTCATCAGATATTCATCACTTGCACTTTTTCACCTTGGCCTAATGACCTTCTCCTCCTTATATAGGTTTAGGCCTCTTTCAATACCATGGTCCAAAACCATGAAGGACCAATACCTTGGACCCAATAACTGGGGTCAACACTTCAAACCAAATACCATGGACCGATACCAAAATACCATGGACCAATACCAAAATACCATGGACCAAATACCACAGACCAAAACTTAGATTCCCAACATGTATGTGCCTTTCCTTCTGTAAATGTGTGTGTGTACGTATATGCAACTTGGTATATGGTGCACCCGCGTTTATACACTTCTTTGTCACAACATGCCTGCGTATACCTCTCTGATCATTAATTCTTTGCTATTTACTAGTTGTACTATGATCTGTCATTTGAGTGAGTTTCCATCAAGGAAAACACCTGTATCGTATCTGTATCATAATGCCAACAATCTCCCCCTTTGGACTTGATGGCAACCACCACACCAAGTCACTCTCCCCCTTTGACATCAATGGCAAAGGGCAGACCAAGATGTTCTCTCCCTTGGTATACCTTCTGCTATCCATACTCCCCCTGAGTACCTACTGAAATCTCTGATTGAGCTCTGCCTTGGTACATGCTAAGATGTACCAATCCATCCATGCTCCCCTTGAGCACATGCAGGGTCTGCAAAAGCATAACATGACTCTATACATACATGAATCTCCCAACCAAGTGGGAATACACTATTTTTCACTCATCCACCCAACCAAGTGGGGATATACCAAATTTTTATACATGACTCAAAAACAAGAAACATTACATCATCCATCCCATGCATAGTGGGGTAACAAAATACATCATATGACTCACAAAGACCAAGGACCTAAACAAGACCATGATAGTTATCACCAGCTATCATTCATCACTGGCATCCAGACATGTAACCTGCAATCCATTCTCTTGGTCAAGCAAGATGTGTCAATAAGCATCATCCCCAAAGACTTCTAACCATAATGCCAACAATGCATTATTCGAAGCATATGCTGCCCCTGAGCCTGTGCCAACCATCATATACCATGACCAAACCATTTCCTGAGTCTGTTCTACTACTTTTTCTTCAGATCTCCATATACGTGACTCTGTAGCCTATAACTCATGTATATACATGACTTATCTTCATAATATATGCGTATGAAAATTGGAATACTGAAGGTCTACACTTTCAATTTCCCCTATGTCTGCTATGTCAGCTAACTGAGTTATGCCACATCTTTTTGTCTCTAATTCCGTCTTCTTCAATACCTAGAATTGTGATGATGTATGATCCTCTTGCTTTGGAGTTTGAATTTTTCTCTTTCATTCCCTTACTTTATGTCCAAACTTGTTACATGCATAACATCTTACATGTTTCATATTCCTCCTATAGCAGTAAATGGCTTTGTGACCAAACATATTGCAAGCAAAACAATATCCCTTGAAGTACCTGGAGCGTGATGATCTTTCTGTGTAATGGTCTTGACCCATTTTGATTCTGCATCTAGCTGCAATATGTCCAAAGTTATGACATACATAACATTAAACATTATTCATTTGAGGAAATAACCTACTATCACTTCCATAGTTAGAAGGAAAAGATCTTCTTTGAATAATTTCTTTCCTTGGTTGTTGTTGGGGTTGACCACTTATCTCTTCATTGATCATTTCATATTTTGCATTAGAATTCCTTTCCTCACCCTGTGAACTAGATTCACCTTCGAAAGTTTCATAAAAACCAAGACCAGTTTTGATAGCATGGGATCTTTAACTACTAAGAATATCATCCAAAATCTTAGTACTATCTTGAAATCGTAACAATTTATCCTTTTCTTCTAATTTACCTTTTAAGATATTTACCTCAACCTGATGTTGTTCTTCCTTTTCTTGATATTACTTCCTTATGTTTTCTTCAGCTTTTCTTCCTTCTTCCACTTGTTGCCTTAATTTGAGCACTCCATGTTCTTGTTCTTTAAGAGCTTCTTTATTCTGCTTCATTGATTTTTTAAGATCTTCCTTTAGAGAGAGGATCTTAGATTCAAGTCTTTGAATTGTTGTGCTCTGATCTTTTACTACATCCTGCAACTGCTGCCTTACTCTGGTTACCGTTTCCAGCTGTTCTTTTAATTTGGTAACTTCTTCTGTTTCTACATCCTTATTTTCATATGCCATGAGAAGTCTAATGTCTTCATCACTATTGGATGAGTCATTACTTTTATCATGAGTATAATAACTTCTATTACCTTCTTTAGACATCTTTTCTTTGTTATGAGGGCATCTAGCACTGTGTTGATGCCTCAAAAATTGTTGCATCAACATCGGGGAAAACCACCCAGTCCGGACCTTAATGCAACTCCTTTTCCATTTGGGATGGTGGCTCCGACTGGATATAATGGGACCAGTTTCCCGGTGATGAATAAAAAGGGGATAGATGAGTGACTGGTTTTCTAATAAGTGATAATGGATGGATGACTTAATCTAAAGAGCAAAAATACAAATAACTATTCTATCCCAGGAAATTTCTATTCTTAAGTGCAATGTTTGATGATCTTTGTTCATCAATAAGCATATAGATGACTCTATTCGATAAACATAGACATTCATTCATATAATAATTGTTTTGTTCAAATAGTTGAACAAAGTAATTAATTAAACATTGTTACACTTGTCTTTTATATATTACCGATACATGTATGACTAAAAGAAAAGCATCCTGTAAACATCCAATAGTGGAAAGTATAAAGAATGTTGTTGAAACACATGCATATATTCAATAATAGCAAGAGTAATCAAATAACAATTCACATAAAAAGAATGAATTCAGACATAGATAGTAGTACCATATGAGCCGCAAATCATTCCCAACATCAATCACAATTCGAATTCCTTCTTTCAACTCAGAGATACTTTTAAATAAAGGCAGTAGTGCACATCCACATAAAAGCTTCATTGTCAAAAATTGCAATAATTGGCCCAATCTTTATAAAAAAATATACCTGAAGTACAGTAGTGCAATTTCAGGTTTGAGTCTTATACAAAAACTGAGGACCCTTTCTAAATGCATGAAAGGGTCTATAAATACTTAATTAAACTAACTAACTACAAAATTAAAATGCTATTTAATTGGTATAACTTGATCTTGAATATCTCCTTCACAGCAATTTGGTAGTCGGCAGCGTGATTCATCACTCTGGCTATTTTCCCTTTGATCTGAGTTGGCATATCGCTAGCATCAGTTCCACTTCTTGAGGGCAGCTGAGACAAGAATTAAGCTGAGCCGAATATGTGGCATCGTGTATATCAGGAATGATACACGCAATTGCATCTGTTAGACACTTGAGGACGGCTCTCTGGCTGTATGGTTTTACTAGGAATAACCAATAGGTGTCCCAAGTTAAACTTTGAATACCTGTAATCAACCTCCCATTCTTTTCCAGCTCTTGATAACATGATTGCTCCAATGTTTTAGTCGATAGTAATTTACCTGGTGTACATTAAGAGATCATATTAGATAAATAGAGAGTATTGTTAATTAATTTAATCAAATTACTTGTGGATAATTTGCATCTAGAAACTGCTCTCTCTCCCTTCATCAACTGGGACTGCCATTCCAAGAATAGGATTTCTTTATGTGATTCTAGGATTTTAGGCAAATTCGCTACCTGTCCCTCACTGATGTCCTGCCAAGTAAGAAAATCTGTTAAGGTGTCATCGGCCTGCTCTAAGTCCTATCTAGCATCGACTGATTTATCAATTATTGATGATGTTATGTCACACAGGGGCTCAACTTGAGAAATTTTATGACACAATATTCTTATTTGTGTTACCAGTGCCTTATTAATTTGTAGTGCTTTTGCCCTGAAATCGGCAGGCTGCGGAAGACTCTTGAACTTCTCTATTTGAAGTGATTTGAGCAATTTGCTCATCTTTTGTCTTTACCATTAGTTCATTCATCGTCTTTAATTTTGCCAATGCTTCCGATAATTCTTTCTGCCTTTGAATCGCGCTTGAATCTACACTTTGTTTCTCTTCAAGTAGCTGCTTGTTCAGTTGATTATTTAACTGCTGCTGAGTTGACAATTGTCGTTCTAATTGTTCTGCTTTCTGATGTGCCTCCGATAGCTGTGTTTGTAACAAAATGATTGCCTGGTCTTTTTCTTTTAGCAAATTACTCACTTCTGATGCCTTGTCCAAGGTGGCCGCTGAATAGGCTCTGGCATATTGGGACAACTTTGTTAGGTCATCGGAAGGATCAAACTCCTCCTTCCAAACTACGTTGGTTGTCTCTGTTTGTTCAGGGAATATGGAAGGTTGATCAATCCTTCTCCTTTCCCGCTGTCGCTTTACTACGGCCTTGTGTTTTGGGTTGTAAAAGACATCCAATGGAGGTATATCCTCCACTTGCAAAATGATTTGATCCGAAGGATCTTTCGGGATTATTTCTAAGTCTGTACTAGGGGATAGGCCGCTGGTTCCTTCGCTTGGAACCTTTTTTGATGTTGTATCCTGTGTATTAGTCACTTTGGATGTATCGACATCTTTTGAGCTTTCTAGATTGCTTATGATTGAGTCAAATTGCTACCATTCTTGGAGCAATTTTTGGTCAATCTGGGTATTGACATTCACATCGTTGTTGCTCTTATCCTGCTCCTTTTTCTGTTCCTCCTCATGTATTTTCTCTTGCTCTTTCCTTCGTGCTTCCTCCTGTTCTTTCCTCTGTACTTCCTCCTACTCTTTCCTCCAGACTTTTTCAAAAATTTCTAATGTAGCAGGAGGTTCGTTGGTAAGTCGATGTTCAGGCTCGCTTGATTGTGTCATCAAGGCAGTAGCTAGTAAATCTAGAGGCAGAGTTTGCAACCTCGGCTCTCTGAGTTTGTTAAATTCTACTAACCCGTCGTCGTGATATCTCATTTTAGCTAATGTTTGAACCTAAAATAATGAATCCGCCGAAGAAAATAGATTATCAAGCTCATCTTCTTTATGTTCAAACTTAGTGAGTTTTGCCTGATCCAGTACATTATAGACAATTTTCCTTGGATCAAATCATCTATTAGGAAGAGTTGCGAGATTCAGTATATTTATCTTTTCTACTTCTTCCTCTGCATGTTTATAGTAATGCAGAGTGTAAACACCACACCTTAAAGGAAAACGAGGCCAAACTTGATTCTTTGAATTCCTCAGAGTCTTGGTCACTCCTGTGGACGTAAGCTGATATGCTATCTCTCTAGCCAATAGTTTGTCGGGTATGTACAAGGGGAGAACATGAGGTCTGGCATGGCTGTTGAAAACTCTTATATATGTAAATTTATCCTCTCCAAACCAGTTTCCTAGGGCAGTTAAGTCAATCTCTGCTTGTGAGGAAATCTTAGGAGCAGGCTTGTCAAAAATTACATAGTAAATGGGCAACATAAATCCATTGCAAACTTGATACAAGTGGTCTTTATAATGGGCTTTCCACAACTTTTGGTGATAGATATGAATCAGGATGGGGTCCTGTGGAGTCCATCTCCACCCCAGCATGGGAAATTCAGAGTTAAAACAAAGAGTATCTAAGATGTAGGCACTATAATAAAATGGAGGAATAAACCTATCAGTAACGCGAGTTTTGTTTCTGAACTCAAGAATAGCAGTTTCTAACTTATCGGATAATATATTTCCCCAATCCATTATTTCGCTATTGACTACTGCTTCCATTAAAGGTACCATCTCTATTGAGAATTTTGAGGAATCATGCAACCCCCAAATCCTACACATCATCGCCCCAGCGTAACAATAAGGAGAACATAAGGAATCGACAGAGTACTTACCCGAGGACTCATGCTTGCGTTTTGCGGGGTTCTGTCTCCATTCCCGTATAGGTGCTGATTCAGTTTCATTTTCATCTTTGAACTTCTCCAGAAATGCTTTGTTATACTTCTTCTCTGGTTTAGGCAAATGGTACATTTGTCTCAAATCATTGGGTTGAAACGAACTGAAGACTCTCCCATCGACTGTGCAAAATGCTCTGTTTGTAATCGGGATTTCCTCAACTGCCCACCTTACTACATCTGTGTATGGAAGAATTTGCTCTCGAGCCGCTATCCAGTGTAAGCAAGAATCGGCTAAATCCTTTAGGGTAGCCTCAGACTTTCGGTTCGAACCTGCTATAGCTTGTACTAATACTGCTTCAGGCTCTTCGGCTTCAACTAGATTATAGATGCTCTGCCAACTAGTATTGCCGAGACCAAGACATGTAGTGTCTGAGATCAATCCTTTTTTACTTGGTCCCGGATCGGTAGTAGATTGTCCTGTTACTGCGAAAGCTGAAGCTGTTCCAAATTTTTTAGATTTCTTCCCCATTTGGCCTAAATTTGCTGCTTTGGAGGAGCTCTGCGTAGGAGATAAAATGAACGTAATGCAGAGAATAGGTGGTGCAAACCAAGTATAAAAGAGTTATATCAATCAATGAATAATGCAGGATTAAAATAATATTGCCGCGGATACAATCTCTGAAGAGACTTTGGCATAATTGCTCCATTAATTGGCCATTTAAACCTGTCAATCATTTAAATGCTCATCATATCGTTTATTCGCCGAATAATTCATTTAAGCGTGGCTTTGATTTTTTGGCGGTTGATCACAAGTGAATCACTATCGGGAATAGAAAGGCTTTTAATAATAATTTAACGTAATATACCCAGGCCTTTACAATCCTTTTTGAGATTCGCGCTTAGCTTTATCGCAATCGGAGATCAGAGGAATACCCGAGTATTTACATTTGTGTCATTGCGAAATCCTCGATCGCTGATAGCGATAAAGCTAATTCGCATCGGAAGTTTTTAGAAGGGAGCCTTCTGTTGCATGTATGTTATATTCCCCGATCGCCGATAGCGATATTGCATCGAAGCATAGAGAGAGGGCCTTTTGTTACAATCGCTTACCTTTCCCGATATCCGATAGTTATTTGCTTTTCGCATCGGGGCAAACCAATGGGTCTTTTTGTTATGCATCCTTTGTTATTGCGATATGCGATCTTGCGATCGCTTTATCGTAATAATAAAGAATTATTCATTTATTTTTATAAGACCGATTTATGTTCACTCAAAGGGTTTATAATATATTATTTCTTTTAGAACCTTTTGAGGAATGATAAGTTGATACCAATTTTGTTTATAAATCTAAAAGGGACCCATTTCATATTATAGTTTGAAAGTAAAATTTTATGAAATGGGGGGTTGTTGTACAGCACAACAGGTTCTGCAACTGCCACTACTGCTGCTGCATGTTTACGACAACTCCCTCTGCATTCGTGCTGCTGCTGGTCCTTTCTCCCAGCACTGCATCTGCACTGCACCTCCTCTCATCATGTTGCATCGTGCTACCCATTGCTGCACTGCAACTCAGTTACTAAGAAGTAAGTAACTGATCCTCCAACCGACCTCCCTGTTGGGCTAGAAACACCCACTAATGCTGAAGCTCCCTCTGCCGCTGACAAGTGCTCCCTCTCTGACCTTTGCGTTACTGCAACAACTCCTTTTATCTTGCACCGTTGCACACCTCTCTCTACCTTCTTGCACCGGTGCAACACTCCTATGCCTCTCACACTGCTGCAGCCTGCTAGCTCTGTGCGATCTCGGGACTCCTGCACTGTAGCTCTCTCTGCAGCTCCATCCGCATCCGCTCTACCCACCCAGCCAGTCATGCTACTCGTCGGGGCTCCAATAGCAAGGTCTAATCCAAGAGGCTGGGTACCTCGAGGATCCTGCCCCTCATCGCCTATAGTCTGCCTGGCTACAGCTTGATGTCTCCCCACTTCCGCTCAAGTGGTGCTTGTGCACTCATGGCACAATCATCGTCTGTCAAAGCTTCCTTCTCTGCCTGTGCTGGCACTGCCTTAGTCTCGAAAGACTCTCCCTTACTCTTCTTCCTTGGGCACTGGGTCACATAATGACCCATCTCCCCATAGTGGAAGCACTTGATCGTGGAGAGATCTTTCTTCTTCCACTTCTCCTGCTTTCCCTCAGATGCTAGGGCCGCATCCTCGTCCTCCTTCTTGACCTTGATCCCTTTACTGCTGCTACATGTCTTTGACTACTGTCTGATCTCTTCCTAGCGAAGAGCTACCCACATCTCGTCCCAAGGTAGGGGAGTCCCTCTACCCAGGATGCTCTGGACAAACACTTCCCGCTCTTCTGAGACATCATTTAGGGCTGTCCTCACCATAAGCTCTTGATCCGGTGTCACTCTTATAGCAGTCAACTGGTCTTGGATCTCATTCAGTCCTCCGAGGAAGGTGTCAATCGATTGACCCTTCTTCATCTGATATGACTTCATCTAGTTCCCGAGCAACATTCTTCTCTGCACAGAAGTATGCTCGTACAGGTTCTTGAGAGCCTCCCACATCTCAATTGCCGTTTCCTTCTTGGCTATATGTGGTACCACATGATCCTTGACCCCGTCAAGGATAATGCACTTGGCCCTTGCCATCGCCTCTTCGTACTTGTCATTATCATTAGGGTCGACTGGGATAGCCACTACCTTTAAGGCGAAGTTCTTGACATGATTCCTGTCAAGCACTGATAAGATTTTGGTCTTCCTGACTATGAAGTTCGATGCTCCGTCCAGTCTATCCTGGTCTCTTACCCCATGTAGTGCCATGACGCTCCTATACTTCCCTTCTGGAAGTTCTCTGTTCAACTCCTCTGAGTCTCTACTTCTCGTATGAAAGTTCTATTCTGGACTCCGTCTGAGTCCTGATTTCCCTCCTGGAAATCCTTCTGCCGCTTGTCGAGATGCCCCCTACTTATATTGTCTTGTGCAAGGGCACTGCTGAGCCGGGTTCCTCAGTGAGAAACTCTCGGTAACAACTCCTCTGGCCTTTCTCCGTCAGGTACTATTCTGACTACAGTACCTCACCAGCTCCAATTTGCAATATTCCTACAGCCTTCTAGACACTAACAATTGCCTCTCAGTGAACTGCGTCAGCCCCTCTCTGCCTCACGCTGGCTTTGCGTTACCCTGGATGGGTCTGCGTCAGCCCTTTGGCCGTCTGTGTTAGCAATGCTAGCCTCTCTGAGGCTCTGCGTAGTTCCCAACTTCTTCTGCGTGGCTCTGGTTGGCTATGCGTCACACTTCCTTGGCTTCTGCTCTGCCAGAAACAACTTCTGTCACCTCGGGACAACTGTTTTCTGCTGCTATTGCTCCGCTCGACTGATGTCTTTTAGTCCTCCTGTGATCTACAATCATGCTCTAATACCATGTTGAAGTTTCTAAGTTTACTTAGTTTAGAAACCCTTCATGCACTTTTTCTGATTTATTCCTACCTACTTGTTATTTTTCCTTTAACAAGTTATTTACAAAGTAAATATTGAAAATAAACACCAGTGCATGCTCAACATATTATAGATCAACAACTAAAAGAAACAAGAACAAACACACCACATGACACCATTATTTTTGGACCAATGTCCCCGGAAAAACCCAATGCGGGAAAACCGTGCAGCTACCTGAGGTTTTTTTTATTAAGCAATATCTGAGTACAATCTGGGTGCCGAAATTGGTCTACCCAACAAAGAATTTCCTTAACAGCTATAGCTCACAGTTTGAAAGAAATCTCTTGGCTAAAACCTTAGAAAACCCTTCCGGTAGCTTCTTAGCTCAAAACTGCTCTTGCAACCCAGTGTTTTTAAATTCGGAACTAGTGACCGAACCAGTCCACCTAATGAATCAATTTATCGACCAGAACCGGTCTAACCGGGACTGGTTTGGTCTAAACGAACTGGTTTTAAAAAAATACATTAAATAATTAATTTTGAATGAGACAGAACTATTTTCAAGATTTAAAACCATGATTCCAAGCCAATAGAGACAAAATATGCAAAGATTGCTCATTTATATACCATGTAAAGGTGAATATATCAAAATGGCACCGAGTGCAATACATATCATCGAGAAAACAACGAAATACATAAGCAATGAGGCTCTAAATGGCCTATAAAGTCCAAAAACAATGCTGCTCAAATTCCCCTCTCCACTGTGTTTTAGTTTGCACAAATTACTAAGTACCTGAAATGAATATGGGTGTATACAGATTTCTGTGTAATTCATGTAGTTATATTTCAGTGAGATCAGAGAGAGTAGTTACTGACTGTCAGTGTGAACGTTAGTGTCATTGATATTGGTTGAGTTCAATATAAATGTGAATCTAATATTCTGAAGCGACTTCATTAGCATCTATTTCGGTTTCCAGTGGCTTTATGTAATAAGAACCTAGGAAGGCATCTGGAGCAGTTTGTAGACCAAGGGTTTGACGAAAGTATTCACAGAAGTAAACTACAAAAAATAAAAAATTTATAGGGTATATCTGGGAGATTTCCTAGGTGGGATTTATATCAACAATCTGTGTTATTTCTGAGCATAAGGTGTCATTCTAGTTGCTGGTTACAATCTGATTATACCTTCTTATCCCAATATGCTGATGTATAAATTGAACAAGCAAAAATTTACACCTACAGCGGCATGACATTGAGGTGCTTGACGAAATAACGCACAAAAAACATACTAAACTCAGAAAATTCAGTGACATTTTGGGCTCACGGTGGGCGTGCCTCTAACCGGCCAATTTAGGACATAACCGACCAGTTTGATACAAAACCGGCCGGTTCTATCCTAAACCGGCCGGTTAGCACCGGTTTAGGGCAAAAATTGGCGAAATGGGCGATTGAACCGGGTTTTTTGGCTGGTTTCGACCGGTGGGCTTGCTAACCAGCCGGTTAGACTGGTAACCAATTAGCAAGACCGGTTTTTAAAATTATGCTGCAATCCCAACGTCTGCCCAATCTGGATTGCGTCAGCCCCTTTCTGTCTCACGTTGGCCCTGCGTTAGCCCCAGAGGCCCTACGTCAGCTCTGGGAGCCTCTGCGTCAACTATGCTGACCACTTTGGTGCTCTGCGCAGCACTTGGCTGCCTCTGCGTGGCCCTGCGTGAGCCCTTGCTGGATTTGCGTCACCCTCCTTGGCTGCTGCGCTGCTCTTCCGACACAATCTCTGCCTTCTTTGTTCTTCTGTACTTAATGCCCCTCAACTGCTTTCCCGATCACTGATTCTATCTCTCTTAGCAAACCCTGCTCTAGAGAATAGAATGACTAATCATCTGGTGTGTCCTCCAAGTGTCCCTCAAGCCTCCTCTTATACTTTTCCTGTTGACATATCAACGGCTGAGATTAAGTCCCTAATCAACGGCTAAGATTAGATCTCGCTTGATCCATGTCTTTTGGACCACTCTAACACAGATTCATATTAATACACCTTAATATTTTATTTTTCCTAAGTTTAGACATAGGGACTCCATTAAAAATATTAATTATTTTAATATCTCCTGATCTGTTTAGAATCTGCCTAAACCCTTTCTGGGTATTGGAGATCTCATGTGCCCCAACATCTCCACCAAATTTCGTGGCTAGAGCACATCCGATGCTACCCCAAACCAACAACAATATGCCCAATTTATAGGTTTTATAATGGTGGGTAAGGGGATTTGTAGGGTATCAGAATTTAGAATCCATTTGTGTTTTTCTTTACTAATGGTTGTCAAGTTTGAAGAAAAATCTTACCCTTTGGCCTTGCCAAGCTGTTTGTTGAGATGAAGTTTTCAACATTGGTTTCAATCTCCTATTACTTCTTTTGTGGCAAGTGTCGGTAATGATTACAATAATTCTTAAGAAGATGCCAATTAAATCATAGTGGAAAAGTAAATACATGTGAGTAGAAGATACAAAATATTTTCTATCTAGGGGTCTATTTCATTGGCATGAATACCAGCATGAGTGAGGTATGTGTATTATGAATTTCAACTCAATGAATCCACTTAGAACAATGTAATTGCTGAATAGGTGTCCTACAAAAGCAACGCAGGAGATCACTCCAAGAGAGACTTCACTTGGTAGCAGCCATCTTATTTGTTGGTTTAGTAGCATATCCATAAGAAAAGAAAACAAAATTGGATGAAAAATTTAGGAAGTTGATGTTTGTTAGTTATAATGACCAATGCAAGCTTACCGTTTGATAGATGTAGCAAATGACAAAGTGACAATCAATCGGGATGTCATGGTACATGAAAGTGTGGGTATTTTTCAGATTTATTCAGATCTGAAATCTGATCCTGTAACTTGATGCTGGTTTCTGTTTTAAGGTTGGAAATTCAGTGATGTTGCATGTCAACAAGGTGCAGGATGAAGGCCACTCATCAGTACCTGTTGTGTGAGGATGAAAATTTTCCAACTTATGAAGGGATCAGCTCTGAGTTGGAGGGAGAATCAACAAGAAAAGGTCCAAGTGTTATTAAAATAATTTGGAGAATGTGTTGTTGGAGTAACTTCCTCAACTGTGAGAGGAATGACCAAGTGGGAGACCAGAAAAGGAATGAAAGAACCATGCTTGGTTTGCCTTATTTATGACATGGTAAAGTCTTTAGAACACCAACGCCATGAAAAAGATCAGTGGGAGAAACCACTCAAAGAGAGTGAATGAAGAGTTGCTTCTAAAGCGAAGTAGGAAGGGATAATGCTAGCCATGGGAGTTTACTTTGGTGGTTTGAGTAACCTTCCATGACATATGGACATTGATGACAGGGTTTGAGAAGTTTGCACCTTGGAGACCTCCCATGTAGTCGTTGGAGCATATTTTAGTGAAATATCCTTCCTTTTTGACCTCACTCGTGCCACAATTTGAACTTTCCACTCTTTGAACATGGATGTCAACACTCTTGTTGACCATTCTTCATTAGATAGGTTCCTTGGCATGTTTTGAGGACATTCCTCTTAATTCTAGACCTTTCTTGTTCAAACCCTCACTAGGGTTTATAGACCAACATACTGATTGTAGTTTGATAAGATTTTTCCCTACAGTCTCTTCTCAATTTGCTACGGTTTTGTAAACTCTAGAATCTCAATTTGCAAGTGCCCAAATGCCAAGACCCTAGATTCTTTACGTCATCAATTAATCAATAGTTAACCTTGACTTCATCAATCCAAGTAACTTGGCTTCTTAGATTTCAATAGCCAAGCACATATGACATTGATATTTTTAGAAGTTCAAATACCCTTGGTAACTCAACATCTTTTAGTCTAAAATCCTTGACTTGTAATGAAGGGGCAACATTAGATCTCACAAGTTAGACTTCAAATTGTATTGGTCAAAAGGTTTTTGCCACAAAATATCAAACTGTCACAATTTTGTCTAAAAAGCTCAAGAAATGTCCTCCAATTCTTTGTCTTCCTGCTAACAAATTTGCCTTGTCAAAAGAGAGGAACAAAACCTCTTATATAATGATTCTTCTCATCTTGTTTTTGACAACACCTAATGTAATTCCTTCATAACATAGTAGATCTCATTCTCTTAGTGACAAACATTGAATTTGATCTCCTTCTTGTAGCATTACTGGCTTGGATCACTTCATAGTATAGCCAAAGATGAGATTTGAATCATCCACAGATGTTGGGCCCACTATAGACCTTCAAGATTTCCAACTCGCAACCCTTGCTACATTCCTTTCTTAGACTTCAACCCTTTCCCAGACTTTGGTCACTTTACAAAACTGAGACTTTCCTACACTCGGTATGTTCTAAGCTTGTAGCAATCGTCCTTTCGTCCTTCTTGGCCAAAAGACCTCTATTATCCCTTCGTTGTCCACAGAGACACTTGAATCTCTAACCCACACCCAAACAAGCCTTTGACCTTCTTGTAGCAACAAAGTAGGACCCTTAGTCCTTCTCCTACAACAGAGATATCTCGGCCCTTGTCATTATTCAGAATAAAGGTAATGTTAGGCCTGTTCTAGGCCTTTTCTCCAATAGGAACTTGGATGCCAACCATAGGAAAGTTTCCTCACAAACTCGGCTTCTTGAACAGGTGAATAAGTCCTCCATAAGCTTGGCTAGATCTCAGAGACAAATTTGGATCTTGTTTCAAACTGCTCTTTAATTCCTAGCTCTGATACCATGTTGAAATTCGAGTACAAGCTAGAATTTCAAATCTTGATAATTACTTGTGAAGATATTATTGTCCCTTTTTAGCTTTTCTTTATTATTCATCAAGCAATTATCAATTTAACCATTCAAATACAAGAAAATAAAGATCACATTGCACAAGAGACAAGAGACAAGATCACAATGCACAAGATATTCAACAAGTCTAATCACAAGATGCCCGTCCTTAGATACCATGTCCCACAGAGATAGAGTGCCTCAGAAACTCGCATAACAACAAAAGAAATAGTGTCTCAAGTAGCTTGCTTTCCATAGAAGCATAGTTGCACAAAAAGCTCAGATACCATAGAAGTATATGTGCCAGAGAAAGTTCACTTTGTTTTGAAGAATAGTGCCCTAGGTAGTGTTACCCACCATTTTGTAGGTGATATCCCTAGAGGAAATTTTTTCTCCAAGATGGTCCTTGGTCAGTAGCCAACAACCCCTTGCAGCCACCAACTAGCTCATTGTACCACTTCTCCGCCACTTGAGCCAGCCATGTGGTCCCTCGACCATCTACAATGATCATATGTTTGAAGGTGGGCCTCCCAAATCTAAAGGTATGACTTGTCATTTGGTAATTTAGCATTGTAGTTTGCTTATCATAGACACTTATGGGCATGGATTAATGGGGGGATTCGACGGAAAGAATGGGCTAGGTCTGTGCTCTCGTCCCCTAGACCCCTTTTGGATGTTAACCTCAAATGCTAGTCTTGTGGGATCTCTTTTACTAACCCATCAGCTTTAGGGATGGTATTACATGGAAAACCGTGATTTTGGTTACGTTGTCTCGCTCCCTCATCCATATATATTACTCCCCTTTCACTCATTATAACCCTATTAATCATTTCTCCCACCCAGGTCCGCATTCCTCCAATGGGTCCACATATGGCTAACTTTCCCCTTCCCCTTTGCCCACACCTTGGGTCGGGCCTGGAGTGATGCCTCAGAGTTTGATGCAGCTGAAAAGAAAAGTAAAAGCACAATTGGACACATTCAATAAGAAAATGTACCGCAAAAAACAAAATATGGCTGGGACAAACACATTTAGCACGTGGGAAAAATCCAATACATGAGCTCTAGCCCATCATTGTGGCCGTCACATGGGTTCCTATAGGCCCTAGATGAGCCTCCTTTATCATTTAGGAACCCATGATTGTCCCAAACCCTGGTGGGCAATGAACCACCCTACCTTAAAAGGGGTATCCATTGCTATATCTCACACATCATGATCTTACCCCTTGAGCTCTGAGCAGTTAATTAAAAAAAATCACAAAAGGAAAAAGGCATATAAAGAAGGGTGGAAAAATCAAGGCCAGGGCACCTCATGTACCACAATTGCTCCCTCCTATATATTATATATCCAAGTGTGGACTTCCCTTTTACTAGCTACTCTTGTACCCTGACATGTGGCCTAGGGCTGCCCCTTTTCATTTCCTACTCAATTCATCTATTATCACATGTCACCACCTTTTAATGGATGTACCTTGGACATATAATCCCCTTTAGAAGTAGAAACCACCCAATGGGACACTTGGTTAACCCCATTTGGAGCTTGGAGACATTAGCACATGCCAAAGTCCATTATGGTGTTGAGAAATCTAGGGCATTAGCATTAGATGATTTTTCTTCCATTGGTGACTGCCTGTGAATGCTTTTTACTTCTTTAGATTAGGATCTTCTTCATGTTAGATTATTAGTGTTCTTCTTCATCAAACAGTAACCAATGCATGAACATAAATACACAAGAGACACAACATGTAGTCTATAATCCAAGGCTAAAACATCTCATTCTTTGAGAGGAAAACCCGCACAAATTCTTCTTATAGAGATTCTAATTGACGAATAACAAGACCAAGACTCTTGACGCAGTATCTTCTCCACGATCAAGACACAAGTCCTCTTCTTTGTCAGTCTCTTCTTCGATTCTCTTCCACTTTGATCTTCTTCGCATGTAGATATTCCACGTGATAGTACCGAGACTTTGTCACATACTAGTGATCATCTTCTTGAGATAGCACCAAATCCTCTTTGCTATAGGACAAAGATTATACTGAGATCATTACTGTGGTATCTATCAATCTATGATCTTATTGTAGCACCGAGACTCTCCTTCTGAATTACTCTCCTTGAGATTGGCCCTTAAACCAATCCGAACTGATCTCTGCATCCGAATTCCTGTAGCCTTTTACTGAATTTGACAGCCAAAGTTTCAGAGATATATACACAAACTTCACTCTGATGTTGCCCATTCGTAAAACACAGAGATATACCTTGTTGTCTTTACTTATCCAAATTTTGAACTATGATTTGACATTCCAACTTCTTCATAATTGATCATTGAAACAGAGGAATCTGAACTTTCTTTGTAGACATTGTTCACCGAAATCTCAGAGCTATGCGAAGTCTGAACTGCTCTTATCTGAAGTGCCTTCACACCTATTTATAGTAGTTGGTCCCATAAATAAGCCGACCTATACATATCCGAATAGGTGTGTCTATTTGAGGTGAGCCGACATGAGTTTGTCTCCTTATTTTGAAACCGACATGAAGAGAGGACTGTGTGCTTGTCGTTGGAGGGCTACATAGACTTATATACAATTTTACACATGCTCAAAAGAGCTCTTCATACATGACATTGACTCTTTGACTTAATGAAAATTCCTAAGGCTCTCAATGGGAGCCATTTAAAATAAAATCACTTGCTCATGAAACCCATGAGGAAAGGCTTACAAAAATAATTTTATTTTTTTCATTTCATCATTTATAAAGATCATAATTACATGTCATTATGAAGACCGAACCTAGTTACACTTTTCAACACTCCCTCTTAACTAGGGAGCTATTGATAATGGTACTTGGTCATTCTCAATATGAAGAATTTCTCATAAGAAGAATCGGATTGGTAACCCATCTGTATAGCATCATATCAACCAACATTTTCACATAGCAAGGTCTTGACTAACAACTCTATCTCTCCACAAGATCAGAGCATAATGCTGGCGAGACCAATGATTTATAGACACCATAATCATTGTCTGTCCTCTCGAATACACCCACCCGGGTACATAAGGTATGTTCCAACAGGACTATTCCTATCTTGGATTCCCAATCCTCAAAGAATATCGGTTCTCATGACTACTCTTATCTTGGATGCCCTATCTCATCCTCAAAGAGTATCAGATGCCAGATGATTACCCGATCCTCCATTCTATCTTCCCAAGTGAAGACCAGAATGTTGTGTCTATCTCTCCCTCTCTATTAGGGAGGATACCAAGTTTTAACAAATCAAGAAAACTTGTTTACAAGCTCCCTCTTAGCTAGGGACCTACAACAGCTCCTCATGTGGAGATCATGGAACAACGAACTAATTGAAGAGATCCTTCCTTCGATGTCATGAATCTCTTCTTCGTCATGGAGTCTTCATCTTTTGGGACTTCTTCATACGGCACAGACCATCCATCACTTTCACGTGTCAGTCATGTCATCATTCCTTTCATCTGAAAGTGATTTGTATCTGACATTTCTTCATGTCACGCTGCCTTCTTTGGAAGGTTCTTACATTCACCGATCTTCCCTTGACAATCCTGCATAAGCCCATCCAGATATTATGTTCAAAATAAGCAATGAACACTTAAATCAAAATTACCTTTGTGATGATCTTTCATCATGACATCTTCTAGTGTGCATCAACATTCTGCATGTTGACACATCTCCCAAAGATATCCATTGTCAAGGGTCTCCATCTTTTTCAGAGTTCCATCAGAGTCTTCATATATTTCTAGGAGATTTCCTAGTCAAACCTTCTTGGTCTTTTGGATGTTGATTGCCTTTATCATCGTTGCATATTTCACGATCTCTTCCTTCCTTTCTTCACACATTCTATTCCCAGGAGCTTCCAATCAAAGTTCCTTAATTGTAGTCAACCACCTCATACTTTATATGAGGACATATTATGTTAATTTCATCTAGTGTGACTTATGCATTCCTGCATCCTTTCAGAGGAGGAGATCCTTTTCCCTTGATCATGCTTCTCAAGGTATATGTAGTGATCCATGTTGCAACCATACGACATGACATTATAATATTAAATACAAGCATACATAACTCATTTACCTTTAGGTCATCTAGGGTTCTTTCAACAACTTCCTTGATTGAAAAGATTTTCAACCCCTTGGTCTGCTTCATCTCTTATGTCATCATACCATCATCCCATGAACTCCATAAGTTGCAGTTCTTGATAAAACACTTGCTTCCTCTCTAGATCGATGAACCCTCCAATGAGGATTCCATCAGAGAATCTTGAGGATCTTGCATATCCCTATCCGACAGATATCTCCTTTTTGACTTGATGTATAATGAGCCTTGTTCTGAATGACTTCTTCCTTTTCTTAAGTTTGTAGTGAGGTTCCCAAGAGCTATATCTTTCATAATTGATTGCCATGGATTTTTTTCTAGACATCCTTCGTGTTTCCTATGGTAATGTCACGAGCTCTTGTTTCTAATGCTTCCATGATTTTACGATGCATCTTATTATTTATTATAGCCATATCCTATAACATAAGATTTAGAAGCTATGTCGAGACCTTTTGTGAGGGAGACTATCTTAGTCATAGTAGAGATATATTGCTTTCTCTTTTCTTGGACTTCTTCTCTTCAACTTCCTGCACTTCTTCGATGATATGGGCTTCTTCTCTTCTTTTGATATTGTCCCTTTAAGACAATCTTTCCTGCAATGTCCATAAGTTTTTCATCCATAGCATTGAATCTCAGCTATGCTCTTCTTTCTTTTTTGAGGAACAAATTTTCCAAACTTTCCTTACCTTCCTGCAAATGTTTAAGTCCTTTAACCTTCAACACTTTTCCCCTCAACTTGTCCTTTTCTATCTTGCATAGAAACCACAAGTTGTCGAATGAGGTAACTTTCTTATCCCCATGGACATTTGTTACCTTGTTCATCAGTTAGTGCATTTAGAACAATAATGATTATCTTCTTATCATCTCTCCCAGATCTCACAGTTGAGATCTTATGAAGATATCCCTTCATTCTTTGATACCTTCAATTTTGTGTAGATCAAATCTAAGTGATGTGACCTTCTTTATCGCATCTTCAAAGAATAACTCTACCACCCTATCATATATATCTCCTTGATGTCTCCAATACTGTTATATAGGGATTTTTGACTGATTACATAAGAATCCCTTGAGCCCTTTGATTTGTTTGCATATATTTAGAGGAGACCTTTTCATTGATATATTCAATGACTTCATTTTCTTCAACGATTATTCCTATCCTCCTTTTCCATGCAAGGAATTTCGATGGCCCATCTAGCTTATAGATCTCCTTGCAAACACGAAGTCATTTTTACCAAATTGATTAAAGAATGAAAGATACTTACTTGACAAGTGAAGATGAAATCTTCAATTTGATCACTTTGATGATAGTTGGAGAAGATGTATTAGTGCTCCCTTTAGGATGATCTTTTCCAAATGAAGAACCCTTCTTCAGTGAGAGGAGATTGCTCCTTTTATAATGACAATGCCTTTAGATCTAGCTCTCTTGATTATCTTCTCCTTCCTCCTTTCTGTTCTTCTTATGCATTGAGATCATTTCCTTTCTGAGCATGATATGATAGCAACGAACTATTGACACACTTGAGATAGCACTATATTACTGTCTTGACACCAAACTGTCCTTTCTGCAGCATTAGCAAGACACTGTAATACTTCTCTTATTGGCAGCTCATTCACATCATTTAGCCGAAATTATAGAGACATAGTATAACTTCTTTCACTGTGGAGATCTGAACTTTACCCTAAACAAACCCTCACTTTCATTTCTGTTTGGTCCGAATTGTATATTGTGATATGACATCCGAAACTATCCATCAACACAAAGATCCTAACTGTTGTGTGACTGAGCTAAGACTTTGAATTCATCACTGTCCTCTCCTATTCAAATTTAAAGTACTTCAAGCTACTTTGCTTTGTAGATAACTTGATGAGGATTGTTTTCGCGCAGATTGACACGACAACGCTCAAACCGGGGGCTGTCACTCTGATCCCCGATCCCTCCGTTTAAGCCTGTCTCCCGCGGCTAACGGGGGTAGACCCTATGAGATAATGAAGACCAACCGGCAAACAGTTGGTTGGGAGACACGAGACACGATTAAGATAAGCACTAAAATGATTTGATTAGTTAGCAGACCAGTGCCTTGAGAGATTGTTATTCAAATGATTACTTGTCAAATGATATAGAAAAATAAACCATGACCAGCAATCATTTGTCATCAGCTAAATCACATGACCAAAATGATATTTAGCAACTGAAAACTTCGAAAGATATAATCATGCACATTAACCAGATATTATATTCAAGCATGCCAGATAAACATCAATCCCAAAATTTTAGTCTCAGCAAAAATAGAATGCAATAAAATTTCCAGACTAAGACTTCCAAAAAATTTCCACGATGAATATTTTTATGGCTTCTCAGACAAAAATTTAAAACTAAAAGTCTAAACTAAAACTTGAAATCTAAAGTCTAATAAAAGAGAACTTTTTATTGGTCTT
>APFE031614895.1:34192-50818 GCA_000404065.3 Pinus taeda | reverse complement strand
TGACTTTTACGATTTACATCATAAGGGAGAAAAACCCCTTTAACATAGACCCTCACAAAACACCCAGTTCTGCGACACAACAATAATCTAGCAGACCAACACACTAGGATTCTCCTAAAATTCCAATGACAAAATCTATCTCGGCTTTGGGGTCAGGTTTGAAGGAAAACTCTGCCGATCCGTGGATCGGTGAGACGAAAAACCTTCCGGGACATAGATTGTCATAAGAAAGTTAGGTTTACAACACGACTCATATCTGCTAGGATTATTTACAATTAATACATGCAGATTGGGTTTACAATTAGATTGATCAAGTTGCTGATGACTGCAGGATGGCACGGATACGCTGATCAGGTGCTGCCCCTTTTTTGCAAAGAAATAGGGGGTGTACTGCATGGGTAGTTGACCGGTAGAGGTCAACAAGGATCTTTGTGGTCTTTTTATGATGGCTATATGATCCAAAACTTTTGCTGTTGTAGACTGCCTTTTCGATCTAGGGTTTGATTCTTCAATGTAGATCTTGATCTTTTGCTTTGATAACTTTCAACTTGGTTTGATGCCTTTCTTGAAACTCGATCCTTGAGTGTCTCTTTGATCAGATGCCCTTCCTTTGACTTCAACACCTTGCTCTAATACCATGTTGAGAAATCTAGGGTATTAGCATTAGGTGATTTCTCTTCCATTAATGGCTGCTTGTGAATGCTTTTTACTTCTTTAGATTAGGATGTTCTTCATGTTGGATTATCAAACAGTAACCAATGCATGAACATAAATACAGAAGAGACACAACATGTAGGCTTAATCCAGGGCCAAAACCTCTCACTATTTGAGAGGAAAACCTACACAAATTCTTTTTATAGAGATTCCAATTGACGAATACCAAGACCAAGACCATTCACCTAGTATCTTCTCCATGACCAAGACACAAGTCCTCTTCTCTGTCAGTCTTCTTCTTTGATTCTCTTCCACTTCGATCTTCTTTGCTTGTAGATCTTCCGCATGTGATAGTACCGAGACCTTGTCACATACAGATGATCATCTTCTTGAGATAACACCGAATCCTCCTTGCTGTAGGACAAATATTATACCAAGATCATTACTGTTGTATCTATAAATATGTGATCTTATTGTAGCACTAAGACTCTCCATCTGAATTACTGTCCTTGAGATTGGCCCTTAAACCAATCCAAATTGATCTCTGCATCCAAACTCCGGAGCCTTTTACTAAACTTGATACTCGAAGTCTCAAAGATATATACACGAACTTCACTCTGCTAATACCCATTTGAAAAACACAGAGATATACCTTGCTGCCTCTACATATCCGAATTCTGAACTATGATTTGACATTTGAACTTCTTCATAATTGATCACTGAAATACAGGAATCCAAACTTTCTTTGTTGACACTGTTCACCGAAATCTCAGAGCTATACGAAGTCTGAACTGCTCTTATACGAAGTGCCTTCACACCTATTTATAGTTGTTGGTCCCATAAATAACCCACCTATACATATCCAAATAGGTGTGTCTATTTGAGGTGAGCCGACATGAGTTTGTCACCTTATCTTGAAGCCGACATGAAGTGAGGACTATATGCTTGTTGTTGGAGGGCTACCTAGACTTATATACAATTTTACACATGCTCAAAAGAGCTCTTCATACATGACATTGACTCTTTGACTTAATGATAAATCCTAAGGCTCTCAATGGGAGCCATCTAAAATAAAATCACTTGCTCATGAAACCCATGAAGCAAGGCTTACAAAAATAATTTTATTTTCTTCATTTCATCATTTATAAAGATCATAATTACATGTCATTATGAAGACAAAACCTAGTTACACTTTTCAACATATGGAAGGGTAGGCCATTTTAAAGTCCCCACCTATTGTGCATGGTTTGTAAGCTCTTTTAATCGATTTCCTTGATGACTTGTTGTACTGGAAGGCTAGGGGATGCATTGGATCTTATGCAAGATGGCAGGTGGTCTCCATCTTGGGTTTGGTCTCCCTATACATTGTCCTGACCATCCCGAGGGCTACATTGGTACATGTAGGGTGTGTGTTGAGAGCCATGGGCTTCCACAGCAGTAGAAAACACTCCATGGATCCCCAAAGTTGTTCAGAGATTGCTCGAGATTCACCTATTGGACGAGGAAGATGCACCTGCTTCACCGTTGCCCAGCCAACCCCATAGTTGTACCATGCACTTCGCAGATGACCTAGGACTTGTAAGCTGATGTGGCATCACTTACACCATCATCTGAGCCCTTATAGATGGTCTACAAGCATCGTCGATTTACTTGGAGACCCATGAGGTCAGTTGTGTGCCCTCACAGCCATTGGGAACACCACATGTTTATTATGTGGAGAACAAGGGGCCATCCCCTTGTCCATTACTTTTGAAAGTCCAATTCATCATTTTGGCACTTAGCGACTTCATCAAGCTTCTTAGAGAGCCAACAACATCCATTATCAATTATTGGACCTCTTGAGAGGCTTGTTATTTTGTTTATGAGCTAGTTTGGTGGGTTTGTCACCAAAAGTTAGTTATTTGCACATTATTTTTATTTTATGGGCTAATGTAGGCTCAAATAGGCAAATCGAACTCATTAGGAGAGTATAAATACGAATGATGAGAGTTCATTTCTCATCGTCACTTGGACTGGATCATTCTCTCTCTTGAGAATTTCACATTTCTTTCTTGGAGGACAAATTGGAGCATGGATGAATTTTGATGTTTGGATTGTACTTTCTTATCTTGGAGCTTCTTTATTGGCAAATATGTTGATGGTTGTATATTTCTTCAATGTATTCTAAAGATTACTTCGCTGTGTATATGAACCTTGTTTGTTACATTGGTATCAGAGCATTTCTCTGAAGTATACGAACTTTGTTCATTACATCATCCTTCACAAGTGACTTTCCATATATCAGGTCTCCTCCCATCAGTGAAAGTCCTTTAAGAGTAGGTAGTCTTAGCTGAGGTGACAGTGGGCTAAGTCTCCATTGTTGCCCTTGACCTAGAAGTTGTCCCTATAGGAGTAGCTTTTAGGCCCCCTGCTAGTTTGAGTAGTAACATTTTGGCGCCATTAACGGGGACACAAAATGTGTGCTTTGTTCCCCATACGACATATTGACATAACATTATTGGCAACTCCATTGGAAGAATGAAGCCCTAGTTCTTCATTGAACTTTAAGGTTGATGCTTGTAGGGTGAAGCAAGCATTTTTCTAGGGAACTTTAAATTCACCCTGACGACTCCTACATATTTTCCATGTATATCTCAAATAGGTTGTCTTTCTTTGATAAATTTCCCGCTTTGGACATTGCTAGCATCCTTGGGCATCCTAATCATGTCGTAGGAAGGATGGTATATGGGGTGTCCGTGTTTGATGGTGATCCACTCTCTGCAATTAACCATGTAGAAAGATTTAATGCACATGCTTCAAGAGAGAAGGTTGTTCACCAAGTTGTCCTAATGTTATTGTTCATGGGATCTCTCAGTGGTCATAACTCGTGGCTGCATGATCATGAACCTAGGAGCATCTCAACTATTGAAGAGTTTGTTGATGGCTTTCTTAAACACTTTCTAGTACACCCTTGATTAAGCATCCAAGAGGAAGCCTTCATCGAGCATCATCAAGACATTGAGAATCTAAGTGATCAGTAGGAAGATGAGTCCTCCTTGGGTCCACATGATGAAAAGGATGATTTTGATGATACATGTGTTCGGAAGAATGAGTCTATGGAAAGTGAAGTTGAGACTAACCTTACCTTTCTCAAGGATAGTACTACTGATGATTCTCCTTTTGTGAACCTTGAGGAAGGTGATCCCATTAGCCCCTTAGAAGATGACATTGAAGATTATTTCCATATTGAAAAAGAGAAATGGGAAGTTGTTGGCCCTCAATTTGACTGTGCTCCTATTTATGACACCGACAAGGAGGATCAGGTTGAGAGTGGTCCTCCCTTTCTCTCGAGCATTATTTATGAGGAGATATCTATCGATACCCTTGGAAAGGAGAATTATCGTTTTCCCTTGCATGAAAAATTGGAGATTGATTCTCCTTTTTGGGAAGACACTATCTTTGATACCAACAATAATAGGATTGATAAGGCCCTTGCTCATACCTACATTCCTTATGATTCTGGGAGTATATTCAAATCACTTGAGCCTAAAGAGTTGGATTTTTCAAGGAAAGGGTCCCATTGAGATTTCACCTTCCCCTTTGCCCTTTTCTATTGTTCATCATTTTGAGTCTTCATCATGTGATTCCCTCACCCCTTTTCATATGATCTCAAGTGACGTGAGCCCTTTCCCCCTTTCAAGTATAGTGTCATGGAAGAGCCCATCATTGATTATACTTTACCTCCTTGGACAAATCCTCAGGGTCTTGATCACTCCATGACCTCCCCTCTCTAGTGTGACCATCACCTTGAGCGATTGATTTATTGCACCCCTTCCTTTTGTTGCCCTTCATTCCCCTCTCATCTTCACCTTGTGGCATCTACAAAGAATGAGATTAGAAACAATGATTGTGATAGGGAGTTGTTGAGAGTGATCTTTCATTCCACCATTGCTTGCTTAGAAGGAAAGCCCTGCACTTCAAGATTGTCTTATTCTCCTTCTCCTAGGGTTTCCTTTTACCTCAAATGGAGATCATATTTTCCCACCTCCCACCTGCTTCATTCTCCATACATATGTATCCGCATCCACTGAGGGATTTGCTACATGAGTAGTTATACTGGTAGGTATATGTATATTGATAGAAGGATATGTTGGTTGCACTGGCTTTATGATTACACTTAGCGTTAGCATGATTAAATGCATGTTAGGATAGGATGCATTGCATGTCGATTTTGCATTAGAACTAATGTCATATGATTTTTTTCATTGCAGATTAGCTGCATTTAGATTCAAAAACTGCATTTTACTTCTATGAATTGATTTAATGGGCCTAATCCAAGCATGCACGATCATGAGACGCCGCGAAAGCATGCTACCCCGTGTTTTTCATCTATTATATGTGCAGGTAACAGGTCTACCGTAACCAAGAGATTGCTGGAGTTCTCGTGATCTCCTGTTCGAGTAGCTTCATCCACTTCTTCAAGAGATCAAATCCGAGTTGGAGCCAGATGTTACCCACCATTTTGTGGGTGATATCCCTACGAGAAATTTTTTCTCCAAGATGGTCCTCACTGTGTAGCCAACAACCCCTTATAACCACCAACTAGCTTACTGTGCCACTTCTTCAACACTTGAGCCAACCATGTGGTCCCTCACCCATCTGTCAGGATCATATGTTTGAAGGTGGGCCTACCAAATCTAAAGGTATGCCTTGTCATTTGGTAATTGAGTATTGTAGTTTGCTTATCATGGACACTTTTGGGCATGGATTAATGGGGGGATTCAATGGAAAGAATGGGCTAGGTTTGTGCTCTTATCCCCTAGACCCCTTTTGGATGTTAACCTCAGATTCTTGTCCCGTGGGATCTCCTTTATTGACCCTTCGGCTTTAGGGATGGTATTACATGGGAAACCCTAATTTTGGTTGCGTGGTCCCGCTCCCTCATCCATATGTATTACTCCCCTTCCACTCATTATAACACCATTCATCATTTCTCCTAGTTGGGTCTGCATTGCTCCACTGGGTCCACATAGGGCTAGGTTTCCCCTTACCCTTTGCTTGGGTTGGGCTTGGAGTGATGTTCCAGAGGTTGATGCAGCTGAAAAGAAAAGTAAAGGCATAATTGGCTACATTCAATAGGAAAATGTACAGCAAAATGCAAAGATGGCCAGGACAAACACATTTAATATGTGGGCAAAAGCCAATACATGAGCTCTACCCCATCATCATGGCCATCACCCTAGTTCCTATAGGCCCTAGATGAGCCTCCTTTATCATTTAGGAACCCATGATTGTCCCAACCCCTGGTGGGCAATGAACTGCCCTACCTTAAAAGAGGTATCTCACACATCATAATCTTATCCCTTGAGCCTCGAGTAGTTAATTAAAGAAAAATCATTAAAGGAAAAAAGCATGTAAAGAAGGGTGGAAAAATCAAGGCCAGGGCACCTCATGTACCACGATTGCTCCCTCATATACATTATATATCCAAGTGTGGACTTCCCTTTTACTAGCTACTCTTGTACCCTGACATGTGGCCCAGGGATGCCCCTTTTCATTCCCTATTTCGTTCATGTATTTATCACATGCCACCACCTTTTAAAGGATTTACCTTGGACATATAATGCCCTTTAGAAGTAGAAACCACCTAATGGGATACTTCGTTAACCCCATTTGGAGCTTGGAGATATTAGCACATGCCAAAGCCCATTATGGAAGGGTAGGCCATTATGAAGTCCCCACTTGTTGTCCATGGTTTGTAAGCTCTTTTATTTGATTTCCTTGATGACTTGTTGTACTGGAAGGCTGGGGAACGCATTGGGTCTTCTGCAGGATTGCAGGTGGTCTCCATCTTGGGTTTGGTCTCCCTATACGGGGTCCTGAGCCTTCCGAGGGCTACATTGGCACATGTAGGGTGTGTGTTGAGAGCCATGGGCCCCCACAGCAGTAGACAACACTCCATGGATCCCTAGAAAATCAAGGTTAAAACATAATCGATGGCTAGGATCATCTCTGGATCGATCCGTGTGAGTTTCTAGATCATTCTCACCTTATCTCAATTAATACTGATTAATTAGCCATATTCCCTAAGTTTAGACTTTCATTATTCTCCAATCCTATGGAAAAAGCTAAGATCTAGTCTAGATCCTTGAATCATGTTGACCCTACCCAAAATGAGTTGCTATCTGTTGCTCACAGGTTTGATACAGTAACTAATGAAAATTCTTTACGGGCAATTGGCTATGAATAGATTGACTATTATGGAGAAGGATAAGGGGCCATGTCCTTGTTGATTTCTGGTAGCATCGGATGTGTGCTCTAAGTCTCAAATTTTGCAGGGAGGCTTAGACACATGCATTCTCCAATACCTAGAAATCGTTTTGGGAAATTCCACCCAGAAACATTTTTTATTAAAATAATTAATTATTTTTAATGGGATCCTATGTCTAAACTTAGGAAAATAAAATAATTAATGGGTATTAATCTAAATTGTGGGTGAAATTTCTAGAAGAAGGCGGAGATCAAATCAATATGATCCTAGCCATTGATTAGAATTTAATCTAGGTCGTTGATTGATCAATGAGAAGATTTTAAGACAAGGCTTGATGGGCACTTGGAGAACAAACCGAGAGAGATCAAGAAGATCGAATTTCTCAGAGATGGCAGCGCAAGAGTTGCTAGAGGTGTGATCGAAGAGATCTTTTGTAGTGAGTATCTCGAAGAAGGAATTTTTCTTGGGCCGGAGAGTACGTGCCAGAGAGGGCAGGACAACGTCCAAAAAGAGGGAAATGCTGGCCCACGCAGAGCTGACGTAGTGGCAGTGCAAGCCTTAGAGGGAGATCGAATTCCTGCTGAGGAAATTGAGTTTCAGAAGCTGGGTGCTGGGATATGAGAACGAGAGGCAGAGATTGGTATTTTCCAGCCAGCAGAGGGTTTGGAGAAGGAGCATCGTGATACCTAACAGGGGTGATGCAGAGACTGTGTGAGGCTTACACAATTATGCGCAGAGGCTATGCAGAGGGTACACAGAACTCTAGTTCAGCATGATTAGACTCAGATTCTCCCAGTGATAGGGTGAGAGCACTTCACCATTCGTTTTGTCCAGTTTCTCTCTGTATTGAATTTCTAGTTGAGCATCCAAGAATTGTACTCAGATTTACTACTGCATAATAATAAAACCCTCAAATTTGCTGCATAGGTTTTCCCACATTGGATTTTTCTAGGGACATTTGTCCAAAAATAACGATGTTATTGTGTTGTATTTTCTTTCTAGCTTAGTCTGTTGTTTCTGCATATAATTTAATTAAGTGAAGGCTGCAGTATATGTATATCAATATTTGCCTTAGGAAACTGCAAATAACTTGTTCATGTAAATCTAACAAGTAGGAGAAATATCATCAGTTGATGCAGCAGGGATTCTAGTTTAGGAATTTTCACATGGTATCAAAGCTGCAGGTGGAACAAGAAGAGCAGTGCCAAATAACCCAACACTGAGCAGGAGAGGGAGATTGAAAAAGCTGGAGGAGGCAGTAGTTCGAAACCCCAGAGGGTTTGCGCAGTCCTAGCTGGAGGGCTGATTTTTGAGGTAGTCTCTCTCTGATTGAGTCGACAAAGAGAAGGGCTACTAGATCGAAAATTTGTCGTGGCAGAGGGAGCAACACTGAGCCTCAACGTGAAGAAGAGTTGGTGGGACGCAGATTTTCAGTAGGCAGATTGTTGGGCTGGAAGATGTCAGAAGAGAGAAGAGAAGCACAGTGAGGGAATTTTCCTCAGTAGGACTTCTTGCCAAGAAGTCCATTTTCTTATTGGCTGAGTACTAGTAGTAAGAACCAGAGAGGAGGTTTTCGACATTTGTGGCAGAGATGGCAACCAGTGGCTTGTGGGATCAGGATTGGCTGGACAGAGCATCCAACTATGTCATCTAGAAGGCTACAGTGTCATTCCTTCTAGATGAGCATGCCCTCAAGACATATGTCGACAGCGTGGTGGTTGAACCAATAGATCTAGATCAACTGAAGAAGTACTGAGCTAAGATGGCGAAGGAAAAAGAATGATCGTTGACGGAGTGAAGGATCATGTGGTCTGTCACATCGCTAGCAGAGGGATTGCCAAGGAGATGTGGGACACATTGTCTATGTTATATCAAGGATCTTCCGAGCAGTGGAAGTTGTACTTAGAGAAGAAGTTGAGATCTGCTCAGATGCAGAAGGGGGAGCGTGTGGATCCATTCCTCACGAAGCTTCAAGAGACTTGTGATGAGTTATCTGAT
Organism: Pinus taeda; assembly: GCA_000404065.3. NCBI lineage: Eukaryota > Viridiplantae > Streptophyta > Pinopsida > Pinales > Pinaceae > Pinus > Pinus taeda. Next base: position 41,916 of record APFE031614895.1, on the reverse strand, counting down.
GTGGGGTCTACACCTCAAGACTCAGAGTTGGTTAGACTGGCACACAATTTTGTCTCAGATGAGTGGCAAGTCTTTGTCTAGAGTATCTTGGGTAGGGTGGCTTTGTCGAATTGGGATGAGATGTGGGCAACTCTCAAACAAGAGAAGCTGAGGAGAGACTTGGTCAAGTGCAGCTTAACAGAAGCAACAACAGTGGGTCGAAGCCCAAGGAGGAGGAGGATAATGCAACTCTCACATTGAAGGGGCAACAGGAGCAGTGGAGACATAAGAAGGACGTCTCGAAGATAAAGTGGTTCAAGTATGGTGAGATGGGTCACTACGTTACTTAGTGTCCTGTTAAGAAGAAGGACGAGGATGAGAAGCACGATCCGAAGGCGGCGCCCGCAAAGATCGAGGAGGAGTTCATCATGACAACCGAGATACCTCTAGGAGGGAGGTGGGATGATTTGGAGCTATAGTTCGAAAGAGCTACAGATGGGTAGGATCCTTGTGGAGCCCACCTCTTGGATCAATACCTTGCTACGAGAGCCCAATTTTGTGGTAGCAAGATGGACTAATGTCGGATGGTGCCGAGGAGTGTCAGAGAGATAATTGTAGTGGCTAGGACTACCAAAGATTGAACAATGCCGAGCAAAGTTGGCAGTAATGCAGATGGTACAGAGCAGAGGTCAACAACATTGTAGTAGATTGAGAGGGTCAACATAAAGACTTGCAACATTCAGGCTTCAACATTCACGTGGTATCATATTGAACATAGTTAGTTTAGTAATTTGGGATTTTTTTCCGTTGCTAATGGAGTAGCAACAACAATTTGCAGTGTAGAGGCAATTGGAAGTTGCAGTGCCAATAGCAACACGAATGCAGAAATTCAGAGGGAGTTGCAGTGTTGATCGTGGCAGGGTCAGTAGCAGTGCAGATGCAACATTTGCGTAGTAGTTGATGGATAGCAGGTCAAACATTAGCAGCGCAGAGGACGATGTTATGAAGTCAGAGTGATGCTTCAATAGGTTGCATTGCTCGAGCACATTCATCGCTAAGAGGGGGTGTTGATTTCTGGTAGCATCGGATGTGCTCTAAGTCTCAAATTTTGCAGGGAGGCTTAGACACATGCATTCTCCAATACCCAGAAATCATTTTGGGAAATTTCACCCAGAAACAATTTTATTAAAATAATTATTTATTTTTAATGGTACTCTTCTAAATCTAGGAAATTAAAATAATTAATGGGTATTAATCTAAATTGTGGGTGAAACTTCTAGAAGAAGGCGGAGATCAAATCAATATGATCCTAGCCATTGATTAGAATCTAATTTGCGTTGTTGATTGATCAGCGAGAGGATTATAAGAGAAGGCTTGATGGGCACTTGGAGAACACATCGAGAGAGATCAAGGTCAAATTTCTCAGAGAGGTTAGCGCAACAGTTGCTAGAGGAGTGATCGAAGAGATCTCTTGTAGTGAGGGGCAGTGAGTATCTGGAAGAAGGAATTTTTCCTAGGTCGAAGAGTACGAGGCAGAGAGGGTAGAACGACGTCCAGAAAGAGGCAGACGCTAGCCCACGCAGTGGCAACGCATGCCTTAGAGGGAGATCAAATTCTTGCTGAGGAAATCAAGTTTCAGAAGCCGGGATCCGGGGTGTAAGACCAGGAGGCAGAGATTAGGATTTTCCAGCCAACAAGGGGTCCAAAGAAGGAGCAGTGTGATACCCAACAGGGGTGACGCAGGGATTGCGTGAGGCTTACGCAGTTCTGCGCAGAGGGTACCCAAAGGCTCTAGTTCAGCGTGATCAAACTCAGATTCTACTAGTGATAAGGTGAGAGGACTTCACCATTCATTTTGTCTAGTTTCTCTTTGTATCGGTTTGCTAGTTGAGCATCCAAGAATTGTACTTAGATTTATTACTACATAATAATAAAACCCTCAGATCTGCTGCACCGGTTTTCCGACATTAGGTTTTTCCAGGGACATTTGTCCAAAAATAACGGTGTTGTGTTGTATTTTATTTCTTGCTCAGTCTCTTGTTTCCACATATAATTTAATTAAGCAAAGGCTACAGTGTATGTATTTCAATATTTGCCGTAGGAAACCACAAATAACTTGTTCATGTAAATCTAACAAGTAGGAGAAATATCATAAGTTGTTGCAGTAGGGATTCCACTTTATGGATTTTCATAGTTCTGTTTATCCTTCTAGACCTTGATTCAATAATAGTAGGCCACGTAAAAGGAACCTAAACCAAAACAATAAACTTACTCCTAATCAAAATGTTCCTAACATCTTAGCTCTTTCAAACATAGTTAACCAAGAAGAGGATGGTGAGTGGTGTCCATATTGTGGGCAACCTCATAATGTTGATGATTGCCCATAAGCAAGTGGCAAGGAAAATCTTGAGCATTTAAGCTTGACCATTGATTCTTACCACCCACAATGTTACTTAAGAAAGAGTATCATCTTACAAATAACAACATGAGGATTTGGTCAATGGTTATGTCAAAACTTCTATGTGAATGTGAATGCAATTTAAACAAACGATAAGTTTAGTAAAGTGTTACACTATACAAGAAGAAACAAGCAAAATGCTAACCCTTTAATCAATAATGATAATGCCCCTTCCAGTGGGTGGACTAGAACCCCAATACCTTTAAATACCAATCCTAGTCCTCCTTCAATTAAAAAAAAATGATGAAGTTGCTTTGAATATTGATTTGGGCAATGTGCTTGGTAATGTAAATTTATCATTACCTATCCTTGTTGAATAAACTCACATCTCAAAGAGCAATGTTTCTTCAATTTTGATATGAAACCTCAAGACCCTCTTTTTTTCCTTCTATGTGGTTTATGGTCCCCAAAGAATGGTGACCGCTATGTCCACAAAATATTTGTACTAGGCAGATCTACTCGAACGAATTAGTTCTTGTAGGCTCAACCATGGAGCTTGACCTCGAGAGTGTCGAGAGAATTGAACGCCTGACCTCTCAATAGCAAAGGTGCTTTAACAATAGGGACTTGACCAAATGAGCTAACCCTCGGGGCTCACGATCCTCCTGCTATATTATAGAACATGTATTATGAATGAAAAATGGAGGTCATCCACCTTTCTTCCTCACATTAGTAGTTAATAAATTGTTACTTCATAACTGTATGCTTGATTCCCATGCTTCTGCTAATGTGATGCCATTAAAGGTCATGCATCAACTTGAATTGTAAATTAGTAGACCTAAGGAATGTTTGTGGTTTTGATTCTAAATCTATCAAGGTCCATGACCTTATTAAGGACTTAAAAGTCACTCTTGCTGCTTGTCTTGACATATCTATGCTCATGGATGTTGTTGTGATAGATATCACTGATGCATGGGGCATGCTCCTATATTGAAAATGGTTTTCTACCTTAGCGGGGAACTTACAAATGGACATATCATATGCCGCTATTCCCATTTCTAATGGTAAACCATTTATATTATACAAAGAACCCACTATCAGGTATCATGTAGAGGACCTAAAAGACACTGTCTATCAAGCATCCCATTCTGGTAGATAGTTATGGAGTTGTCATGACTCCACTAATACAATGACCCCAACCAAGCACCATCCTTAGGATTTGTCTAAAGTCACTTTTGCTTCAAAAGAGAATATTGATGATGTAGTTGAGGAAAGTAAGACTAAAGAAAGTGAGCTTATAGAACCTTTAAACCTTGATATTGCTTGGCAAAATTTGGACCTTCAAAGCTCTTTGGGGAATGGTAATTTGGAAGAAATGGATGGCATAGGGAATGACATATGCCATTTGAATGATGATATTAACCTTGAAGAGTTGTCTTCTCCTACTAGTCAAACATATACAACACATCCATATGGTCAACGGGTTAAAAGAAAAAATAGACATAGAGTCAAGGAGAACCCTAATCATAATGTGAAAGGGGAAATATTTGAAAAATGAAATTTGGTGATGGTAGATGATGCCCCTTTCCCACACAAGGTTCATGAAGTTATTGGAACTAATTCTTTCAACTTGAGCAACCTTGATGGGGTGAAGTTGCCATTGCCAGTTAGTGGTGAACTTTAACTTTATGTTGATACTTGATTGATTCTAATATGCTAGAGTAAATTAGGGTATATTGTGTGTCATGCATAATGATTTTGCATCCTTCCTTGCTTTTATCATATTGATTTCATTTCATATTTGTTTTCTTATTTGTTCCAAAAATAGAAATAATTGGTAATTTAGTTTATATTTTGATATCCAGTTTTTATAACTTTTCATATTCCAAGGTGACGATATCACCTTGCTATTATGATACTAATAGTTTCATTTGTAGAATCTAGCAAATGTTAGAGTGATGCAACTTATAGGTTTGCGAGCATTGGGGATGACTAGGCGCACTCTTCATTTGAGCACATGGATCAGGTGTTGTATGGTGGGTAACTATTCTTGAGTTGGAGCTAGATGTTACAAATTTGTATGCATGGGTAATGCTAGGTGGAATTTTTTCTCTTATGATGCACTTTCTAGCTAGTGGTCCCTACCATGATCCACAAATAGGCAACCTGATGCTTCTCACCCATAGTTCCGTTCGTACACTCATTGATCTAGCCTACTCATTTGATGAAGGTGGCTCATCTATTGTGAGGTACATTAACCATTTTTGCATTCAAATGCTTTCATTTATTGTTTGAGGTATTCTAGTATGGATCACAGGTTGAAATTGGATTATAGATTGCTATTGGTTGTGTTCTTGTTCCCTTATGTCGCTTTGGTGGTTATCATTTGCCCCTAGTCCAGTGTGATCTTCCTTAGGGTCTTTATTTTTATATCTAAATTCCAACCACTGCCACTATAAAATTTAGTTGTGTAAGTATGCCCCTTCCACATGCATAGGTGAATTGGGGGAATTTGAACACCAGACCTCCTTGCACATGATACTTCATTTACACGACCCTCGCCAATTGAGCTTGCTCCCTAGGGGCTGTTGACTACTGGAGTAGCACCTGATGATTATGTGAAGACTCCATGCCCAAGGATGATCCAGAGGACACCTGTACCATCAGATGTCATCAATCAAACAGAGTTTTTTAACTCTACTTCTATCTTCTCATCATCTTTCTTCTTTGTACCCAGATTCCACGCCCTGCGGGGAATTGTAATAAGTGATGCTAGTATGATGAGTTTCTTGAATTTGTAACAGGCCTAGGATGTGGGACTCGATCAGCAAACGAGTACACCTTGGAGTGTTTTTTTTTATCCGGTTAATTATCCCTCCTTTTTCAGAGGCGGATAATTCTCTGGATTTTTTCACTCATTTTTACCCCAAAGCCGAGGTGACGGTTTGAAGATTGAGCCTCTGACACATCTTAGTGTCTAGGATCGATGTATATTACCATACTAGATCACACAAAAAGTTTCGTGGAATTTGGCTAGGTCTAAGTAGGATTTTTTAATAGTTAAAAATTTCCTGCAAAACGGGATTTTTTAATTATTTTTTATGTAAAGGCATAAATAAGTGGCCTTAGGAGATGTCTGGGGCGTATGACCAGTCGAAATTCATCCTCAGAGGCCCAATATTCTTCTAGAGCCTACTTTGGGGGTCAAAAAATGACTCAGAGTCCCTCAAAAGGCGATTTTTCAAGTGACAGTGGCAAAATGAAGAAAAAATTCAAAAAAATGAATAATTGGAAAAATTTTAAAAAATTTCCAAAGTCAAAATAAGTCAAATTTTGACATGGAAGTCAAGCAGATGATCAAGGGTGATGTGGCAGAGCATGTTGGACCCACCTCATAAAGTTTCAGAAAGTCAAAGTCAAAGTCAAAGGGTCCCACTTTGAAGTCATGAGGCAATCGAATTTTTAAGTTATAATTTTGATTAAATTTCAAAGGTTGAGAAATTAGTTTGAAATTTGTGAGTGGGGAGGGGACCCACCTCAGCCCACCTAATAAAAAGCACTCAGCAAACAAACAAAAAAAGAGCCGTACGCATATATTCCGTACGCAGTCAGCAGCGAATACACGTGGGCAGCTACAGCAGATATGTCAAAGAGCACTTCCACGCAGATCCGGACAGTATTCAACTCAAGTCAAAGCTCCACGCTGGCAGTCAGAGGTAATACGTATTACTCACAGCAAATACGTAACTCAGCATTTAACGCAGTTATATATCAGCATAGTTATTTAACGTGGGCAGTCAACGGGTATATAACGCTGGCCCACTCACAGCCATAAGCACCAAAGAAAATACGCATAACTACCAAACAGTAATACGCTGATTTAGACAGCAGTAGACAGCAGTATATCAGCAGTAGATCAGCAGTTATATGCTCAGTCAACTCAGCAATCCACGCTGAAAATATAAACAGCAGTCTCAGCATATATTACTCAGCCAATGCAGCAATTAAAACAGCAAGTACGTGAGGCAACCGAGCTCAGCATCAAAGGCAGCGATTACACAGCCAGTTAACTCAACAAAAACAGCAGTTGAAGTAAACAGCAGTTTAAACATTGACAGCCAAGCTACAACAATTCGTGGTCAGCACATCAGTTAACGTGGACACCTACAGCAGTCATAGCAGCCACTTGTCATTCCATTTTTTCATTGGGATCTTCACCTGATTGCCACTTGTCATTGGAATTTGCCTTGGGATTGTCTCCCATTTTCCTATTTATATGAGCCTTGGGCTCTTATTGTGATATCATAGAACGAGCTATTGGGCTGGCGGAGACTCTGCCGGATTTTGTACTTAGCATTCACATTAATAAATAAAAGTCTTTGGGGTTACTAGCTTCTCTTGTGGTGCATGCTTTGGTACATGAGGTATACCTGTATCGCTTGATATTCATTTTGATTTTCATTTGCTATCTAGTTGTTTTTCATTTTGCCTGAAGGCACTATTGTCTAGGGAGGAGAGATTTGCAGCTATCTCAAATCTCCCCTGGGCTTGGTATATTTTGTACACTTGTTGTAGCCTGTCCATTCTCGGTTGAATGACAAGCTCAACTTGGTCTCTATATGCCAAGTCTCTTTTTGCACTAACAATTCGTTTGCAAGTGTTTTCTGTGTTTTCAAGGGATAGGTTGCCAGCTCTATTGGAGGGCGAGAACTTCTTCGGCGGGAATAGTCACCTCCAACGATATCGAAGGTCCCACATGCTGTTCAAGCCAGCAATCGCACAAGACATCAAAAAGATTTACTTAAGAGGGAGTTTCTCGAGCCTTTAGCTTAGTTTCTATTTTGAAAAGTTAAAACAAAATTTTCTCCTTTCATTTAAAAGCATTTGTTTTCATTCTGAGCATAAAAAGAAATACAAATAAAAATCTTTTCATTTCTGAAAGAGCAACGTTTTTAAGGCACTAGTCATTTATGTGTTTCATGCTTATCGTATGGTTAATGGCTATTGCTTATATTATGTTTGCTTATAGATCTCAGATTAACAATCTTATTTAACTCTAATAATTCTCCTAGAAATTTACAGCTTAGCTTTAGGCTTAACTTTCCATTTAGGGACCACCCCCCTTAGCTAGCCTAGGAGATAGCTAAAACGGAGAGAGTTGGGATCAGTGTGACAACCCCTTCTCTGAGTTCCCTGCCACCAACCACACCTTGTGGGGTTGAAGGCTTTTCTCGCTAACGGTGTAGGTAGGTGCGGGCGGCAGGGTCAACATCCTTTGGCGCCGTTGCCGGGGACAAGCTTTCTTGTACCTGGGAAATCGACTAACCTTTTGATTTTAGCATTTTGA